>CALSCE010010657.1:6565240-6575981 GCA_943593645.1 Bovichtus variegatus | reverse complement strand
ATATATCGTTATATATCTTTATATATAACAATATATAAAGATATATATAATGATATATAACGACATATAACCATATATAACAATATATAACGTATATAATGATATATAACGACTTATAACGATATATAAAGATACATAACAATATATAAAGATATATAACGACATAACGATATATAATGATATATCGTTATATATCTTTATAGATAAAGATATGTAATGACATATAATGACATATAACCATATATAACAATATATAACGACATATAATGATATATAACGATATATAACGATATATCGTTATATATAACGATATATCGTTATATATAACCATATAATGATATATAACGATATATAAAGATATATAACGACATATAACGATATATAACGATATATAACGATATATCGTTATATATAACGATATATCGTTATATATAACCATATAATGATATATAACGATATATAAAGATATATAAAGATATATAACGATATATAAGATATATCGTTATATATAACAACGATATATAACGATATATCATTATATATAACAATATATAATGATATATAAAGATATATAACGATATATCTTATATATAACAATATATAATGATATATAAAGATATATAACAATATATAATGATATATATCTCGTAGGTGTCGATAGAAGTGACAGAAAAGTTGTCGAAATGCATCTTTAAATACAAAGCTGCCGACAGTTTTTATGGTGAAGTAAACTTTGTCACGAGGGAACAATCCCTTTTAATATTGCCAACAACTTGGCTGTTTCAGCAGCCTTGTGAGAGTCTTTTTTAATTTTACAAGTAAAAACAGGGACTTCGAACATTAAAGTTTGATTACTTTTAAGGAAATAAAGAGAATTCATTACTTTCCCAGCAGATTTGTATCCCTTGCTGTGTGCGGAAGCTTTGAAACACATGGAAGATGAGCAAGTTGGGAATATAATAAAAAAATTAACTGAATATATTCTGGGTTCCAACAGGGAAGTAATATTTGAGATTATTTTAATGCCATAAAGGAAATTTAAGACCAAAATGACCAAAATTTATGAGAAAACGACATCAATTACTGTGACATTTATTAATGAACAATTAAAGCATTTATTTTTAGATTAATAAATTAAATGCCTTCAAAGACCTAAAGATGTTTACTGTATTGGTGTCTATGTCGGCAGATATGGAAAGAGAAAACGAAACGCTACTTAATTCTAACCACGCAAAGAAACCACATTTTATTTCTAAAAAGAGAAATTGCAATCAAAACAATTTCACCACAATTTCTCTTTCATTTTTGTGTTTTTAGCGATATTTGCAGTCATTTTAGGCACAAAAAAAAAAGTCAGGTCTGGTGCCACAGTGCACACAGCTGACACTGCAGGGAATCATGGATTTTGGAATATTGCTGGTGACGTTGATCTAATCTCTTCTCCTGCACTTCATCTCAAAGACTTCATAAACTATCTTTGTGGACTTTATTGAGCATGTTCTGTACGTGCTGTAGGTCCTTCTGCAGAAGTCAATCACCTGTAGTTTACCTGTGTCCGTCTCAATAATCCTGCGTTTTGGTTCACGTCCTGCAATTGTGTCACATTATGTTCTCGCTGCAGGCGAACCGCACCAGGGTTGCCTTGTGAAAAGCTCCTAAAAATAAAGCTGGAAGGTCCAATACGAACAGAACTTTGAAGAGCAAGTCAAGAATCCATTTACATCGCCCCCAACATGATCAAAACTCCATACTTTCTGTGTCCTATTTTATTACACACGGTTCCCAACGTCTTCCTTCTGTGTTTACCTTAGAGCGTCTCACCAACAGCAAGCACACTGTGTGTCCTCGCGGCTTCTCACGCGTCTTGAATGTGTTTCATTCCTTGTAAAACCTTCGCTCTCTGGGGTTCAAGGTTGTACTTTCACATCTGTTTCTATATCCAACACAGTGTTTTTCCCTGCATAGAAATAGACGTTAGCTCCATTTATTGGCTCGTTGTTGTAAGTGGAACAACGTGAAACCTTCTGCACAAATATTATTTGTGTGTGTGTGTGTTACTAGAGCACGAGAAAATGTTGCGTTTGTGTCAAAAAAAGCTCATGTATCGTTAAAAATTATTTAGTTTTACTCCCAAATATCTCTTTAGTTTTTAGAGGTTTTTTTAATCCCATATGAGTCGGGCTCCTTGTTCCTCCTGAAACTACACAGATTGATTTCATGTTCGTGGAAACGTCGCTTTCTAACAATTACATTAAAAAGTAGAATTTCCCGAGTTGGGATTCGCTTTATTGCCGTGAATGTAATGAGGACAATATTGTCAAGTAATAATGAGATTATACAGTTGATAGAATGAAGGAAAGTAGTAATGAGATTTTAATTGTTTTCAGTCTTTGCATGACAACAAACAGCAAAGGAAACGGATCAGAAGCGCAAAAAAATAATCTGAAGGCACAAACTGAATATACACACAATATCATTGTGTTTTTATGAAATACCATCATAAGTCATTTATTTGTTCACATTGTTTTATTATTATAAGATCGTTATTTTATTGCTAGGCTAGTGATGTTTGTTGTTACTTTAACCCAGGCTGTATAAGTGAAATGCTCAATTGTGTTTATTTAAAACAACTTATTTCTGAAATAAAAAGGTGCATCGCTCTCACGCTACACATTAATATGACGTCCACTCGCCGAGCTCTGCATCAGTATTTTTGCCGACTTTCCGAGTTATTGTTCCGATTTCAGGCGACGTTCATGTGAATTTTCCCAGTCGGAAACACATTTTTCGGATTATTCCGACGGCACATAAATGCAGCACGTATTTTGCCATGGAAGTGAAACTTTAGTGCTTCCGGCCGTGATCCGGATCCACCCTCGCTCGGCCCACGCTGCACTCTTCCACTAAGGCTCAAGGAAGTTTTCCCGTATTTCTGCTGACAAAGACAAACCGATCTGAAGCTTCGCCTGCTTCTGTACCAACGCAAACATGCGAGCCTACAGACAGAAAAAGAATCCCAGGTTCCACCAGTACATGTGAGAAGTGCTCCACGTGCAGTACAACAGAGCTAATGTTGCACCAGGACCTTAATCCTCGGTGACAGCCGGCTTGATACTCGAGTGTCACATTGAAAGAAAAAGTGGGTAATGCGTCTCAGTAACACAGAAAACTGTTGTCTCGCTGTCAGCAAGAACTCACACGACCAATTTGTTGATGTTAAAAGCCAGAAAGGACTGAGCTGACAGGCTTCTCCTGGATTAACAACGACAGTTACTCCTCTGCCACGAGCCGGAATAAACAATTAGGCCATGCTGTGAATCTCCAAGCTGCTCACAAAATGACTTCTTTTTTTTTTTTTTACATTCAAAGCTTCTTTCGAGGGGTTTTTAATGAAGCTTTAAATGTCTGTCGTCATATTTTATGACATAAAGTGATTCCTGTAATTAAATGAGTTTGTCTTCTCTTTGTGAGCAGGAGCGCAGGAACACATGTTGTTTATGAGGCGAAACACCAACAAATATGTGCAGAATATCTGGTTCGATTCTTTCTTTATTCAATAAATGTTGACTTTTGGACTTTAAACGCTCTGGAGTCTGAAACCTTCCTACGCAGCACCACCGGATTATAACAGTAGAATACTGATGATATTAGTGCAGCCTCGTCTTTATCTGACACCACGCTGCAGCACAATGAAGAGACATGCAAAGAAAGATCGATGTCGACGTTATGATTGAAGCTCTGAACTCTCCGACCGCGACGACTCCTCAGGACGACTTCGCTGATTTTATCTACTTACTTTTTATTCGAGCAAAACATCAAATTGCATAAAACAATTCAGCAGCACACAGTTTACACAGAACAATTGCAAGCAAGATGCATTATACAAGACACACACACACACACACACACACACACACACACACACACATGGAAATGAGAGTAAAATATCATGTTTTTACAGTAAAATTCAAACACAGTGTTTGTCCGACTGCCAGGTAGAGTAGCATAGATTCTGTGTTTTTAATATTAAATCCACTCGTATGTAGATTCAAACATTATTATTTAAATTGATTGTTTGCTGTTTACTTTTTGAGACGATTTATGTGCAAACTGTTTTTTAAACGCGGTGAAAATGTTGTGTTTCGAGGCTAAACACCAAGTAATATGGATTAAAGCAGAATATTTTATGAGATAAAAACATGCTGTCAATTTGGGAAATGGTTACTTTCTTTTTTCAATAAATGTTGACTTGTGAACTGAGACAATTACAGAGACGAAGACGCGCCATTTTTATTTCTTTTTCAGAGATTTTCGACTAGAACAGTGCTCTGAAATCAAAGATGTGTGTAGACATCTGCACCTGGATGCACCAGGTCTGTATTTTACGTATTTATTGTGTACTTTATTGTGTTTTGTGTTTCTAGTTTTGCACTTTAAACATGCACATGTCAGAAGTGCAAAAGAAGCAGTGAAGTGCAGTAATGTACACGTATAATACAGCTATATAAAACAGAGAACACTATAAAAAGTGGTATAAATATCAATAAATGTGAACACTATAATAAATAATATGAATGAATATGTGCAAAGAGTCATTGTGACTAATGTCTGTGAAAAGCACTATAAAAATACATTTTACTTACTAAGTTATTAATACTAATTTGAATGTCAATGTTAAGAAAGAAGCTTGTAACTCTCCAGCTCTATGTCATTTTCTAAAATTTTATAAAATCATATTATAAAATTTTATAAAATCATTTTATAAAATTATTTTTATCTTTCCTTTAATCTGCCTCCCTGTTTAAAGACACTGTGTGCTCTCCATGTAGGGCAGGAAATGTTCCTGGAAGAAAGATGTGATGGCGGGGATTCCCACTTCACCTGAACTTCACTCTTCATTCAATTCTGTTTCATTAACACACATATTTAAAGTATTGTCTCCAGACAGTATTCCCTCTGTATGGACACAGAGTGAATTATATTCACGTGAATTACTTCTAAAGACATACAGGACATAGTGTCTCATGCAGCTTATCACTGCTTGCTGATACCACAGCTTTTATCTTATATCCTTATCTCATTACATACTTATCCAACAACTAATCATCACTTTATCTTTTCATTGTATTTCTGTCTTATTAATGTCATTTGATCTTTTATCTGACTGACAGGTCTGGGAGCTAATTGTCGCATCACTTGAACTCCTTCAGAAATACTTCAAGTAGATAAATTGGCTTTTTTTTGTTTTTTTCTGAAGAGATAGGAAAGCTTGAATTTGTCTTAAAATGTTTTAGCTCTGCCTGGAAAAGCCTCTGATCTGTATCTTTAATATTTCTCTTACACGGGCAGACACCCATTATCATCGTCACATGAAAAACAAGAGCGTGTAGAGTTGGGAATGACTCGTGTAGGAGCTGGAAACAAACTATAAAATATTCATGAAGCTTCCTCGCGCTAGCTTGCGATGTGAAACAGAAAGACAGACATACCTCAAATCCACTTTTAATTAAAGCCTTCACAAGAATCCTCGCCGGGCGCTCCTGCACGCCAAGGAACCACGAGGTAAACGGGGCTTGGCAGCACCGACACAGCGCGGCGCTGCGGCGTCTTTAAAGGAATGGAGACATCAGAGCAGTTAATGAGCTTCATGTGCAGTTTGGCTTGAGTGAGTTCACATTGTTGCTCTTCCATTTACAGCTGTAAGTTATGTGATACACGGCTTGATAAGGGAGTCAGAATTTTAAAAAAAAGCTCGTCTGGTGGAGCATATTCCTCTCTGGGGACACTTGAGGCATGAAGGGACGCTGTGGGTTTATCTCCCAGCACACGTCAATGTGTGACAGTGCTGTTTGTCAAACTGTGGCAGCATCAAGCAGTACAGAAGAACATTGTGTTCAGAGTCTGTGTGATGATGTCCACGGCTTTTACGTGCTGCAGCTTCACTCACATTTCTGTGACAATATCAAAAGAAATGTTTCTTTAACTTTAGTTAGCTTATTTTTCATAGCCTGACAAACAAAACCACAGTGTTAGAATACTCCTTCACAAGTAAGTCATGCATTGTATATGTTATTAAGTATGTGAAATGTTTAAGATGCTGTGTCGAAACATCAGGAAATCCTCTCAGGAAATTGACAGAATATTCATTTTGCATTAAGTTGGTTTTGAACCGCCATCGAGCAGCGTCGCCATTCCTGCCGACAGTGAAATAACGTTACACCATTGCAATGGTGGTTGTTTTTATAAACCAACTCGCCTAATTGATGGCAAACTTTGGCACAAAAAAGACGTAGACATTATCACCTGTCTGCCAGACAACAATAAAGTTTTCCATTGTTAAAGCAGAAGAAATCACTGCGGTGGCTCGTGTGTGACTTATGTTACATTTCACCAAAAAACGCCACCGTTCATTATTCTGTGGGCGGGTCTTAGCCCGCTCACGCCAGCCGGCTAACGTCAGCTAGCTAACGTCAGCCAGCTAACGTCAGCTAGCTAACGTCAGCCAGCTAAACTAGCACAAATGTCCTGAACTCCAAGACATCATTGTCAAAAGTAACGTTATATAAGGGTAAAAGTATGAAATTGTGCGTTTCTTAGGACAGAGTCCATGCAAACGCTCATGTAGGGCGACACCACCGCCGCACTACAGACTTCTTATACTTCCCCGGATCCCCTGTGTACAGTTTATTTAATAAGTTAAACATTTTTATTAATTTTATAAAGGTCTACAAAAAACACATATCATGTTTTTTAATTTGGGTGAACTGCCCCTTTAAGAAGCTTTGGTTTTGTTTTATTTTATATAAATATATATATATATATATATATATAAATATATATATATATATATATGCATCTCGGATATTTTGTCCTTTTTTTCTTCGTCTGTACTTTTTGTTATTGCTGTCAAAAACAAGTGCTTTTGGTTGTTGACTTTGTATTAATCTCAATAAACATTTGATTGGAAAAATAAAAAGTTTAATCCATTTATTACAATTCTATAAAAAGTTTTTTGTCTGCAGACTTTTCCAATCAGTGTGCAGCAACAATACAAGCAGACACTGTGTTCTGTGATGGGTTTCTTAACTGCGATTTTCATTGAAGAGTGAAATGATTGGAAACCAATAGCTGCCATTTTAAACCATTTTAACCCATTTTAAAATGGTTTTCATTGAGAAGCAGTGAGCGCTGGCGGCCAGCAAGACAGGGACGTATCGACAACTCCCTCAATCATCTTCAAGAAATCAAGTTTCCAAAAACAGGTTTGCACGTAGAAACAAAAGAATGAGTGACGATAGTTTCCCTGCTGGAGCTCAGGCATGCACACAGCAACGCATGCAGGTTCTTCACCTGACAGTTACAGGTTTTATCTCACAGATTTCTGGGTTTCCTCTGCAGCTTTAATGAGCAGCCTCGGGCCCCTTCTGTGTGCACATACTCTCTAATTGGAACTAACATAGATATATGCTTTAACTCAGACGCTACTAATCCAAATGCTTCAAAAAGCTCTTTTTTTTAAAGCATCTTTAAGTTTTCTTGATTGGGTTTTAATCTTTTTGCTGTAACAAGAAACAATGAAATGAAACGAAAATATCATCATTTGTGAGTATTTTATATTAAAATCCCTGATGCTTCCTCTTACTAATAATCTTTTTGACGACTTGTCTTATTTAAGTGATTAAAGATTTGCTCAAACCTGCATTTACGGATTTATTTGGCCACCAACGAGCTGAACATGTGAGTGGATCTTCCTACATCCAGCTCAGACCTCACAGCTCGCTCACTCCGCTCTGCGTCGGCCAATCGTCTTGCTGCTCCCTCACTGTGAGCGGGACCAGAGACCCTCAAATAAAACGTCTGTTTGCTGTTCTGGCTCCAACCTGGTGGAACGAGCTTTTACATTACAGTTCATTGAGCTGACACTTCTGTCCAAAGCGACTTACAATAAGTGCAAACAACCACGAGGATCCAAACTCAGAACAGCGAGAATCTTACAAGAACTTTAGCTTCAAATAAGTGCAACATACAGAAATAAGATATGTATTTATTATTGTCCAAGCTGCAGTTTAAACAGGTGTGTTTTCAGTCTGTGATGAAGCTGTGCAGACTTCCTGCTGACCTGACATCAACGTGGAGCTCGTTCCACCATTTTGGAGCCAGAACAGCAAACAGACGTTTTATTTGAGGGTCTCTGGTCCCGCTCACAGTGAGGGAGCAGCGAGACGATTGGCCGACGCAGAGTGAAGTGAGCGAGCTGTGTGGTCTGACCGTGGCCTGGATGTAGGAAGACCTGATCCACTCACAGTGAGGGAGCAGCGAGACGATTGGCCGACGCAGAGCGAAGTGAGCTCCCATTGATGTCAAGTTGGATTCATTGCATTCATTGATTCATCCTGGAAGTTCATTCAAATGAGAAACTGAAACCAGCTCCTACTTGTTAGCGCCACGAAGTGATCAAATGATCGTACATTTTGGCACTTTTGGCGTTATTGATCGTACAGAGGGCAAAGCTATCGTATAAATACGATAATAAATCTCCGTGGGTTCGTCACTACGGCGTCACTTTCACATTTCACATCATAATTTGATCCTTTGTTATTAAATAAAGACATTTCTCAGTGCAGTTCAATGATTGCAGTAAATGCTGATGACATCTTGTTTGACAGAAAACTAGTGACGGCTTATTGAGTCGGAGGAAACAGCTCCGGATTACCGTGAGCAACACATTGTCACTCTTCAGACGGGCCGGCTGCCACAGTGAAAACTCATCGGCAAGATGATGTGGTTTACATTGAGGGCTTTTTTATTGAACAGGTGTCAAGTGTGAACAGGCCTGATGAAAAGCTCTCTGTGACTAAGTGCCTCCATATCCACAGAACAATTCTCCTGTCTGATGGTTTCATTATATGCTCAAGCAGAGCTGAATCACAGTTTGTGTTCTCGTACTTCTGTTTTATTCATTTCAAACTGCCTGCGTAGAAATGTGTATCACGTTTGTTTGTATACCTGCCTTTAGAGGATTTATGATCACAACTATCAATACTGCGCGTATCACGCCAAGGCTAATTTGATTTTGCTGAAAAAGACGGCTGACTGCTGCGTGTAAAATACTGAGATGATGAAGCCAATCAGCTCACCTCTGCAGCCACGCTGCGAGAGCAGGAAGCAGACACGAGTGGGGCCGTGGTTTACTGCAAACACCGACGCTGCCTTTTCTCCGCTGCATTTGGCAAACACACAGAGAAGGTTTTTCCTCCCAGGTAGAATTTAATGAGATAAATAGGAAGTATGACTTCCATTACCAAACACGACTGCGCTTAAAGCAGTCGTTCACATCACGTCTGTTATTCACTACTGCTCAGAAATAAAGGCTCCACACATGCTACATGATTGTATTTTCAATTTGCTTGTATAATTCCTGAACAGAAAGGACTCATCCGCATTCAAATTAATTTAGTTTCACATTAAAAATTGTGTTCTATATGTAGAGTTGTGTCCAGAGAAATGTGTCCCTGAAGGCAACGTTTCCTCTCTCCTGTCATGGCGTCGTCTCCCCTTTGTCTGCCAGAAGCTTTATAAACTGACTTTTTATCCAGTTTTAAGACACATTTTTATCAGACACTTTTTACATCTTGATGCTTTTTAACTCTATATTTGAAGTGGATGAAGGATTTTAGTCCTCGGACGTCTGGATCTTAAGTTCTCAGAGAAACAAGCTGAGCAAACGTTAGCGGCAGCCGAACAGCGAGCAGGAGAAACTCTTGAGAGAGAGAGAGAGAGAGAAGTATCGTACATCGCGCCACAGTACATAAAATAATAATTTTACTATTTGTCAAATAAACGTCCAGCTGTCTGTCTGAAAGTGACAGTTGGTGATTCGGTCTGTTCTCAGAACAACGTCAGAATTCTGACTTTAAACTCAAAACTCAGGAACATATTTCACGTGTCCCTAATCCTCTTCCGTACATCCCCTTTAAGCAACAAAATGAAAGTCAAAGAGTGCAGTTTTGCAGAGATTACTGCAAAACTGCAGGTTACGTTTTTGGTTCCAGTAAGAAAGCTTGTGTCTACAACATGAAGGCAGTAACAAAGTGCCAGACGGATCCAGATGAGATGTGATGAAGTAGACAGTCTCAGCCCAAGGCTGTATCAGCCGCTGCAGCTCCGTGTGGAGCACCTTAACCTCAGCACAACTATAAATCAGGCTTTAGTGCACCTTCGCAGGCCTGGAAATAATGACTGCCTTTTTATTGACCGTAAACATGATCTCTCCCAGACCACAGCTGCAACAAGTGCTCCAAATGAAAGAGCACAATATATTGTGTTTGTAACTGCCCTGCAGATCGAGACACTGTGTAGGTGTGACTGCATCTAAAGTTAGAGGACTTTGGTCGTCATGGTTACAATAATAACCACTCGATTATGATTTATTATAAACTGTATGCTCACTCTCAAAACCAGAAATCTTGCAAAAACTCGCAATCACAAATATTGAACCTGTTTAAAGCTTGTGCTCCCTTCATCTTCTTTATATTTGTTCCTCTTTACATCCCGACAATAATATCACTAAATCAAAGGCTCTGACAAAACAAAGAAACAAAATCTGTGCCTGTTTACCTACCTGCCTGTCTACCTACCTGCCTGTCTACCTACCTGTCTACCTGCCTGCCTGTCTACCGACCCGCCTGTCTACCTGCCTGTCTACCTATCTACCCACCTGTCTACCTGCCTGTCTACCTAC
>CALSCE010010657.1:6547818-6565230 GCA_943593645.1 Bovichtus variegatus | reverse complement strand
TGCACTCATTGTGCGTCAGCAGAGTCAGCTACCAGCTGCTGGACAGCAGTGAGTACTAAGAGTAGTCATGTTCGTTTGTGAGGATATTTAGGGGAGTGATGTGGTGGGAGAGATCTACGACTTAGTGCTGCTCGCTGCTCTCATTGGAACGAGTTGGCAACACTGGGCTGGTGTTTTCGGTTGGATAGTTTTAAAAATCCATCTTATTCTTGCTTGTTTGTAAAGATAACCAACCCGAGCTTGAGTGTCAGTGCGGCCACACTCGGGTAGTGTGAACACGGCATTCAGAAAAGACATGAGCGTTCTTTGTAAAAACTAGTGACTGAAGGATCACAAAAGACGAGTCAACATGGAACATAAACACACATCACCTGTATTTTTTAACAGTCGCTGCATATTCCTCTGCCAAATTATTGAATAGCTGAATAGCTGAATAAGTTATTATTACTCAGACTAAAAGAGCCGCGGCCTCGTCTTCCAAGGTCACGCACTGCTGCCCATGTTTAGACGTCCATTTTCTGTTTATTCGTCATTTAACCAAGGCAAAGAAAACGTTGAGGAATATGTCATATACGAATATGAATCCTGGAGCTGCAGCTCTTTTTAAAGGGAACTTCATCTTGTTGTCAGTCCGTTCTCTTGTTTTGGTATTTACTCTCAGCAAGAACTAACTGTAGTGGAGAGACTGCAGTGATGAAGGGGATTAGCTGTATTTACGCTCCCAAATGTTTGTCTGGAAGTAAGTAATCAGCAGTGAGCGTACTCCAAGATGCCGATCCTGAGGGGAGGTAAGCCCGAGACGGGGGAGGATCTTAGCAGTCGTGAAAGAAAAACAAAAAGCAGGGGAGTCTTTGATGGGATTAGAGTCAAGAGACAAACACCGGGAAGAAAAAAGCCGAGCGGCTTTATCTTTGCTGTTTCTCTCAGACCACAGAGCTTGCTTTGTACACTTGGTAATTTGTTGATATAAAAACCACACGTAATTATAGCCCTTCCATCACTTTGCTGCACGCTGCTCCTTGTGCCCGTTAGCTTAAAAGCTCCTCTGGGGAATGTACTCAGAATGCATTTCAATTCTATCAACCCAAATCACGTATCAGGCCATGAACACAATTGTTTTTCAGGCGAGAAAGAAAAAACAGGAGCTAAATATATAATTACACACCTAAATGCCAAAGCGGCGCTAAGCCCGGCTCTGTGATCCAAACCCATTTGGACAGCCGTCAGTTAGCTCTGCGCAGCCCGAAGCGGAGGAGGGGGAATAAAAAGAAGCAGTGATGATACAGAGTCCATGCTGTGCTGTGGATGCTCTATTCTGCCGGGCCCCCAGCTGTCTCTTTTGGTGGATCTGAGCCCCCCCAGCTGGGGTGACCACCAGGCTGCTGTTATCAAAGCCATCTGATGTCTGGCGCAGTCGGGACTACAGAGCGCCTACGTGTCCTTTTGTGAATCTGTCCCTTCATTCTTCATTCAAATGAGACGTGTGCGCCGCATGCTAATTATTTCCATTCATCTTGCCAGAGTGACAGATAATGCTTCAAAACACTAAAGCATGTATCCGATGCATTTACCAAGTCTGGGGAAAGACTGACGTAACAGTGTATGAAGTGTGGAGCTACAGCAGGAACATACAGACAATTACAGACACATATGTGCTCATTGGATTCAAAGACTATGTGAAGATCCACTTCAACAACACTGCTGATAACACGTGCCATTGTAAAAATATAGACAATTTTAGGTCTAAAATAGCAATTTATTTGGAAGTTTATTCAACCGGTGTTTTCCAGTCAAAAGTAAAAAGATAAGAATAAGTTTACTACAGCTTTCAAAAGATCTTCTTTTATATAAATTTAAAATGTAGAAGAAAAAAAACACATTTGTGCATTTTTTACTTTCAGCAAAAAAAAACAAAAAACTGAAAGAATCAACAAATAATGTAAAAATCTTTATGCATTTTTATTAATCAACTACTAAATGAAAAACATCATCAGGCCCCGCTTCTCAGTTTAAAATGGAGATAAACTAATTAGGGATCCAAATGAAATTTCAGGTAACTTTAATCATTTATTTTGCAAACGTTGACGTTTCTCTCTGAACAATAATATCAGTGCAAGTTAAAATTAGCCAGCACATATGAAGCAAGTGATATCATTTAAAATCTTAAAACACCTCTACTGGCCATGATGAAATGAGTAGTTCATTAGTAAAAGAGTAATCTAATTACATCCTGGAACCTCATCACATTTAATTAAGGATGTTTAATTGCTTCGTGACGTGCATATATATTTTCTCTTCTCTTTTTCCCCATTTTGTTTTTCAATTATTGCGTTGCTGTCGACTCGTTCTGCTTCATGTTTTCATTTATTTTTTGTTGTATTTTTCTAAATTATGTTTTCTTTTGTGTTATTGTTTGTTTTTCTCCTTATGTAGAAGGGGGGGGGTCAGTTGCAATTAGTGTTGTGGATTTTATGCAGTTTTATGTGTGCAAATAAATAAAAACAATGAGAAAAGTTTATTTTGAGTTTTAATTTAAAGTGTTTAATGTGGAAACTTTTTTTTAACTCAAATTTCACCGAGCAGGTTCAGTTTTTGAGCATGATCATTGTTCAGTAGCCTGCAGCTTTAGTAATAAGTAATATTCGCCTTTTATTTATTTGTCCTGTTGTGTTCAGGCGTCCCTGTAAACCGGGCTCACAACAAAACAGCAGAGGTGGAAGAAGTACTCGGATCCTTAAAGTAACTAAAAGAAATGTCATGAACGTGTCATGTCTTTTATGCAGCTGGTGTAGGTGAAGCTAATATTAACTACGTCAACGGATCATATTTTTCAATTTATTTACTTTACAGTCTTTAATACTGGAGTAAATGTGCCCCCGCTGCAGCCCCGTGTGGGTGAGGACACTGTTGAACAACAGATTTATTTCTCCTCCGTGGCAGTGAACACAACACATGGGCCTGTGATTTCTGTGTTGTTATGCTGAGCTTCTGGACACACTCAGGGTTGACTAACAGCTCTAAGCAGCATGTATTTTGCCCCAGCTACGACTACGTACTGACACCTCCCACACACGCCAGGAGAGCCTCTCTCGTTCCTGGCACCCGCACAGCAACTCAACCTGTGTCAGCCCAGTTTCTGACATCCTGCCTTTTTCCATATGTCCTTCACTGGATATAGAAGTTCTACTGGTGCCCTTCACAGCAGAAAGTGGCAGCAGTCCATGCTCGCTGACCTTAGTAGTTTCATTAGCTGTCGTGCTTCTGTCTGAAGTCTGATTTGAATTCAGAACGTCCGTCTAGGTCGCTTGTACGAGCAGCTTATTACGACCCGTAAGTCGTCTGTTTTTAAAAGCCCCTCTGGTGACTGTAGACATGATGGTGGGGGCATTGTTGGGTTAAACAAACACAGGACTTTTACCCACGTGTCCCATGATAAACCTCCGCCCCCGCTCCATAGATCCATGGGATCTTGGTTATCATGGTGCTATGAATTGCCTTTGGAATTTAGATTATATTGTAGGCGAAGATAAAAATATAATTTTTTCCTTGATTGCATTTCGATTTACTCTGGAAACGTAATAGAAACAGATTTACTTAATATGGATTCATATTCATTTCAAAGGAGACCAAAATCTGCATTTAAACCTTTAAGATTATTTGGGGTTTGTTGATACGATCTAAGCTGTCAAAACGCTTTTTTTGCATAAAATCCATGCGGTTTTGCGCCAGAATACTTGGGACCAAATATCCAAAGTCTCTCCTGGTGTCACCTGCCATCCAACGCGGCAGAACCCCTGCGGTCTGAGCAGATAGTCTGTGTGTGTCCATAAATAAGACACAAGGACTCTGGTGCACTGACCCAGAGAAATGAAAAAGATGAAAGGCTTCACACCGAACTGTTTTTCCACTGCTTGCTTTGCAGCTCATGTCCGTTCTCGTGAACATCATTGCTGCTTTGCGTTGAGGGTCTGAGCTGCCTCTGGTGTCGCTCACATCAGCGCCAGCTGGAGAGACGCTACACGACTCCGCTCTGAAGCAGCGATCTGCGGACACAAAGCTAGCTAAACCACTTAAAGTATCATCAATCAAAGTGCATTAAAGGAGGAAATCCATGACTAAGCCTCAAGGCCTCTATCTCCACTTTCACACTCGTACCTTTTCCTCAGAAAGGTGAGATGGCCTCACTGTGCTAAGTGAGCCAGCAGGAGTATTTCCTCCTTCTGCAGATGGATGCAGGACAATGAGACACAGTATCCGCTCACACGGAGCAGGGCGTCCTGGAGACATTAGTCCAAAGTTAATTTGAAAGACTCGGTACAAACCGATGGCCAGGTGCATAGAACCACAGGATGATCATTACGCTGAGGCTCATTTCCTCCTCCCAACAGCTGGTCAGCTGATACTATAGCTACCCAGACACTCGAGGTGGTTCTGCACACGCTGGGCTCAATCCAATAAGCTGCAACATGCACGGGTCTATGCAGAGGAGAATGTCGCAACGCTTTGAATAGTAAACCCAATTCCAAACTGTAAATTGACAGAGAGTAATCCCACCAATTCCAGGGAAAGATTAATGCAACAGTTCTGTGGCATACTAAGTCTGCACCGTTATTTACGAAAGCGCAAGAGCCCGGGAATTACTGCACAACTACGGGAGGGAAATCAGGTTACTTTGTGCATGAGGGCTGTATTCAATCACTGACCTTTAGAGCTCAAAAGGGAGGGTTGTACTATCCTCCATTCAAATGAAGCAGTAATGGAGAGCTCTGCATGAATGATGGATGAGATGTGCACTGAGTCTCTGCGATCACAAGAGGCAGTGCATCACTCTTCCTCTGTTACTGCTGTGTGCAGAAAAAAACAAGATCATAATTACATTATGCGTAAAATCTAGTTGTTATGTATTTGCACCATTGCATTGTGCATGAAGTTGAAATTTGCCTCATGATATGCTTGCTTTAGAAAAGAGGAAATGAACCCCTGAATGTCCCGTACTACCACAGGTTTGTTGGCTTATTTCATATAATTCTTTCTGGATCATTTTGTACATGTGTGTTTGTACACGTGTTACTCTTTCAAGCTCTGAAGCTATTGAAATGTCAGTTTATTGAATAACGTTTGCACTGCATTTATTCTAAAGAGGTCCTGCCTCTCATTCAACAACTTCTTATGTTGTTCTATATAATGTCTGTACATGGTATGTGATGATCACTGTCTTCACTAGAGTTTGACAGATATTTAATAAAGACTTTTAAATTCAAATCTTTAAAGCTGCACCAATCAATATTTTTACATTAAGAATGAGTCAAATGTGTGTAAAGTGAAAGTAGTCGTTGAACCTTCAGAGAATACTAACCTATCGTCGCGTTTTAGCATCTTTCAGCTCCTTGTTTTGGTTTTGCTTTATGTTTTGTATCACAGGGTCTCTACATCTTAAGGCAATTTAGATTCTTGAAGACTTTTTTTAATGCCCCTCGGAATTACATTGAAGACAAATTTTATGCACAATTTCGCCGCTATCCTGATCTTTGTGATGTTAATGCCAGAATTCCTCGGCCCATGCTACAACCTTCAACCAGGTTCCATGAAAATTGGGCAAGTAGTTTTACCGTAATCCTGTTAAACTGAGCCAGAAACATTGTTTGGTGTCTTACATGCACAACAATAGATGGTTCAACTTAAATGTTTCAAACTCATTCAAATACAGTCCCTAAAAAAACAATTACTTTGGTAATATTTCACAGATCGTCCAGCTGAAAATAGCTGCGTGCTCGTCCAAAATGTGTTTACCTCCCCCAAGAAGGTTATGTAATAAAAAGCGTGTTAGTCCTGCGAGAGGACCGTGGCAGCGGTCAGTGAGACTCTGTCCATGGATTATAGTCTGGCAGCACACCAAGGCTGCTAATGAAGTTGTCCCATATATGTTAAATACAGAAACCCTCTGCAAAGGTGAGGCGCCAGCTGATAACTCTGAGCACAAGGTCAATGTGCTGTACATGATCTCTCTTCATTCCTCCCTGCTGGACACGGGGATAATCTCATGCATCTTTAATCCCGTTGTACTACGCTCAGACTGAGGAAATAGATTGGATGTAGAACAGAGAGGAGAGAGCTACGATGCCACGAACATCCAGGAGGACTGAGTGGGCACATTTACAAGCTCTGTGCTTCAACTTCAGGCGGCTGCATCTTCTCAGACCCAGCTGCTTCTGTTCACCATTACACAAGCCAACAAACACAACTGCACGGATTCATAATGCAAAACCAAACCCTATCTTTGCCTTGTATCCATCCTTGGATACTTGTATCCCCTTATATATCATAAATTCTTATTTCTCAACACAGTTAGTTTATGATGAAATGCTGCATTTCACCGTTTTAGCCAAGCTGGCGGCAGGATTGGCACAGACCTTCAGTCCAAACTGAAATAAAAATCTTGTACATACATTCGTGGTCTCCAAAGGATAAACTCCTAATAAGTTTATCCGGGTTTCCACAAGTTTACAAGGAACTGAAAAGTTCCTTCATCGCAGTGAATTTAATCTTTTTGATTTCATTCCTTTGATTGATTTCCTTAATGCATCCATATATTTTATATTGCTTCTCATATTGTACTCTTATATTACATTTTAATATATTTTATTTATCTTTTTATGTTTTACAGTTATTTTTATTATTGTTGTCTTTGTGGAGCCTCTTGGTAAGAGAATTTCACATGATTGTATTTGTATAACCGGAGTGACAACAAACATCTTGAATCTTCCTCTGCGGTCTGAAGACTCACGCAGATTCAGCAAATGAATCTGCGTGAGTCTGAAAAAGCCACGGCCGGGCCGGTCTGAAGGTACGCCGCCAGCAGCGCCGATATATCTCCGAAAACATTGCAAGACGTTTACAAACAGTCGTTATTTGGATGCTGAAGGGAACTGTTGTTTACATTTGTTAAATCACAAAGGTTTAAGTAGATGTTTAAGTCGTGGATGCTGATTTATTATATAATATAATATTATAATATAATTTGGACGTGCAAGACATTTCTCAACAGGCGTTATTTGGATAACATACGGCCACATATTGGGAATCTTAATGGTGACTTTCTCGCCTGAAAACATATTTTAACGTAATAAATAGACATATTAACAGTTTTTAGCCTGGTTCAAGCTCAGAAATGCAGATTTTTTAAAATAAAGGTTTATGGCGTCCTGTGAATCCAGAGTTCTCAACCAATTAGAAACGTTCGCCCCACCCCGATTGTTCCTGAACTCCTGGAAAGTACTACCCAATGACCAGGGACTTTGGGGGACATATAATGTCCCAAGAACTTCATTTTGACCCTGGATTCTGCAGTCAAAACACGATGATTTCCAGGTTCCTAGCTCTGGGGGAAAGTTCCTGCGGTGATCCTGTAACTTTCCCTGGAGGTCAAATATCTCAACATCCACTTGATGAGTTTCCATGAACCTTTATACAGACATTCATGATTCCCAGCCAATGAATGCTAATGACTTTGGTGGATAAATAGAGAGCGGTTTATGTTTTACTTCATGATATTAATTATGACCAGATATCTTCGAGCTAACACGCATAAGCAATATGGTGAACATGGTAAACATTAGCACGTTAGCGTGCTGACATAAGGCTTTAGCTCTCATGGCTGTCAGTCTTCTTTACACCTTAGCTCATGCAACATTAGGAAACAATTTGCTTTATTTCCCAGAATACCTGTTGACAACTCCTGTCAATTAAAGCTGGGTGTATGACCATATTAACATAACCAGGAAGATAATCATCGCTGAGATAAAACCATCATTGTACAGATGGTTGTACTAATGTAATTGGTGCCACAGGTCCTGCTGACTGAATCCAAACAGACTCTGAGGGAGGAATGCAATCTGCCCCCCGGGGTAGACGGATCTGAAAGCAGTGCACATATCTGACATATGGAATATGCATAATTTCGAGAGACAAGCCCAAGGAAAGATAATCTGCAAGAATATGAGGAGAGAAGAAGCTGGGAGACAAGACAGCTACGACAGCACAGTCTGCTATGAGTTGTGTGTGCATAAATCTGCAGCTGACTTTGTTTTGATCAGCTGATGTAGTGCACGTGAGTTACGTGTCCTGCATGAAGGAACACAATGCATACACAATGGGGCTTGTCTTAAAAGGGTCTGTAGGTGTTTGGCATCGTGCAGTGGAGACATTAGTACTCTGTCTGTTCTATAATGTTTTATGTATGATTGTTGACCATTAGTGCCAGAAGAAGTCTTTACTCTGTATTCTGAGAGACTGACAATTAGATTTGCCGTTTACCCCTGATGCTTTACATCCCAAAAAACATTTTCTGCCATCAAATCTGCTGCTAGAAAGACATGGAGACCTACGAATGGCCCGTCACCCTGAGGAATACAAGCAGTTACCCTGCAATACGCTGCATTTTATAACACTGCTAAGATGTTTTAGAGTGCAGTCATCCTCTTACATGTGAAATTTGATGGGGCCTTTCAAAGTGCCTGATAGCACCATGAGCATGCATACGTATATGTTCAGCATCCAGTGGCATTAAGCCGAAACCCCGACTTTGTTGAAGCCACTACAGTGCTTTACACCAACACTGTTCTTTGAACAGTCAGGAGTCTGTGTGTGCGGCACCACAAAGGCTTCTGTTGCTGATAGTTAATGGAAATGCAGGGCAAGCCTTCTGGTGAGGAGAGCTTTGGGTTGACACTTTATATTTCATGGAAGTGTGAGAATAATCAATATGTAAACTGTTACAATGTGCCTTATTGTTCCTTATTAAGATGTAATATGTGATATGTAAGATGTTATTGAATTAAGTAACTTAGTGGCCAATCTACTGTGAAATAAGAAGCAATATCTGTAAACTGTGAAGCGGAAGAGTACACCACCTAAAAGGGTGACTGAAGATCTGATTGGAGCAGAGAAGCGCTGAGAGGCGTGGCCTAAGTGCCAACAAGGGGCCAATAGGACCTGGCCCCAGTCAACCAATGGGAGAAGACTACACCTGAAAGGCGGTGGATATAAAATATGTTGTAAACAAGAGATCTGTGAGACAGAGTCACTACTTAAATGTGGTCTGTGGACAGTGACATGGGTCCTCAGCTGAGGACTTTTAAAATGCTACCATATCATCATGGAATAAATACAGTTAATATGAAGAGAAGTTTTCTGAAATTGATTTCTATGCATCTCTATTTCTAAATAAAAGAACACAACAGAAGCTAAATCCAACATTGAATCATCTAAAATCAAACAAAATTGAGTTCGAATTGAGATCTGTAACCACATCTTGTTGCGGGAGAACGCAGAAAGAAAACAGGTTTGACAATTAATGAAGCTTAAAAAAACGCCTCATTCAGCGTTCGGTTGTATTTCGCTCCACCCTCTAAAGTCACTTCTGGTTCCAAAAAAACAAGATGGTGACGTCCGAAATGCCAAAACAGTAGTTTACACACCAACGGGCGATGTCACGTGACTACGTCCACTCCTTCATTACAGTCCAAATGAGAAGAGATGTACGTACAGACCGGAGGGGAGATTTTAGGGGAGTTATTTAAGTTTTAAGAGATATAAAATAAAGATTGAACAACAAAGGTTGTTGTTCAATGAAACAAACTAGAAGAAAGAAAAGCTATGAAATAATTCTTATTCTGGGATGCTTTGTATCATTTCTTTACTCCATATGTTTGTTCTCAATGTTGTCTGCACATGTGAGCTGAGATGTTGCATCACTTAAATGTTTTTCTTTGTAGATGTCCTGTTCTCTTTACATGACGGTGAAGAGCGCTGCGTCCTTTTCTTTAATCGGTTGCTAATTGCAGAAAACTTGAGCCACAAATAGAGCAACATAACCCTAACGGAGCGAGCGGCGGCTCTGTACTCCACCAGTTTGCCAGGTAAATTCTCCAATCCTCCACAAAGTAGTCCGACAGACATTACTCCAGTTCAAGCATCAACTGTGACCAATATCAGTCAGCAAGTGTTAGATTTACCTTCTCTGCAGCTGATTCTGTGCACAACCGCCACGGCCACCGCCAACTCTCACTTACTTTAAACGCACTTAAACGATGGCTTGAAATAGCTCTCCCCGGAGCTCATTTTATTAACTTGACAGATCTTCCGCCGTTCCGCTGCATCATCACCCTTGATAATCTCTCGCAGCGTGGGAGATCGGGGTAGGAATGATATTTCCACATGAGGCACAGGGGTGGAAGGACTGTAATGGTATTAAATGATTCGTAACTAGGTTATCAATAGTAATGTCCCTCAGGAGGAGTTCAGTGCCTCGGCTCTCTGCAGATGCTGCTGGAGAGGAACATGTAGAAATAAAGTGCATATTCACAGAGCAAAATCAAGATTAGGGTTTTATTATTTCATTTTTCATCCCAGGGCCGGATTAACCTGCTGGGGGCCCAGGGACAGAAAGCTGTGCTGCCGTCAGTTAGTGAGTGACTTTTATTACATTAAGATTAGAAAATCTCTTTTCAAACAGCAGCAACTGTGTGTCAAAAACTTTCAAAACATGTGAAACAAACGGACAGTATTTCAGTCAACACACGCGCAAATCATTTAAAACAGAATCCTTTCATTTCAGGTTGTTTTATTTTAGTGTTTCTCACTAACATATGTTATTCGTCTTACACGTTTGCAACATGTTAGTATAAGATAGCAAACATAATATCATTCTTTCACTTTGTTTTCACCAAGAAATAAGTCTATTAGTAAAATAACATAACGTGCATGCGCTACTTATTTGCGTTCAACCTAATATATACTTTTCATGTCTGATTTTGTAAATTTCCTCCTTTGTTGGATTTCTGACACATTTGAACTCCAGTGGCTCCATCGTCATTCCTAAAATCTGTACAACTCAAAGGTTATGTACGTCAATAAACTATAATAATTGATAAAATAATTTAAAAGAATTACAAAAATGTGTTTTCATCAAACTTTAATTAATAAACACATAAAACATATTTTTCCTCAATAATTCGGAATGTTGAAACATTAACAAAATACGTCTCAACACAACCAACATAATCTGAACTATGTAAATGTTTTCGTTGACATATTGTTCTGTGATAGTTTCCAGGGCAACGACAACTTTAGCTTTCTGCTACAGAAACAACGAAGACTTGAGCTTGTGGTTTTTATTTTAGATCGATATAAACAGGATCGTGCAAACAACAACTAATAACTACTCAACAGACAAATAAAACAATAAACGGGCACAAAGAAAACCGTCATTTATGAATGAATGAAGCACCTATAGAGCGGGTCAAATCAGGGAGGATAATGCAGCATTCAGAAGCACAAGATTTGGAAGAGATTCAATAATAGTTTGAATTCTTTGATGAGAGCCGGAGATCATCCTGACCACGCTTGTGTTGTTTATCTCTGAGTCTCTGCAGAACTGCGTTCTCTGTGAATGATGTCAGGTTAGAGGTTAAATCTCATACCGGGATCCCTGCAGGATTCTGTCACTCCGTCACCCGTGTGTGTGCCAGAGGAATATGCAAATATGGAAATTACACAGTATAATTTGATGATTGTGGTGGTCTACAGAGGAAGAATGCGTCTCCAAGATTTCCTAATTATGCATGTATCACCACATTAAAATAGCTCATGAGGACAATTTTCCAGCAGTCCTTCTGAAATGATCATGACACAGTGGAAGGTAATCACAAAGCACATTTGTCTGTTTTCACAGAAATACATTATATTGCAGGAGCACCAGAAGCTTCCCTTTGCATTGAATATGTATGAATACAAATACACACTCTCAGCGTGAGTGCACCAGTACAAAAGACATTTGATTGAGGCAGTATCCACATCAGCAGGAATATGACACCATGGATGATGTGTGGAAAATGAGCGCAACTACTGGAGCATATTGATGGACATTTTTCTCTCCAGCGGAAAAAAAAATGCTTATCATTTTCTGCTCCTGCAATAATACGTCCACAGTCTGAAGCAAAGGAAAAAGGTGGAGCCTGGTTGTCAGTTTGCAGAAAGAAACCCAAGAAGAGCAACATTTGATGTTATGAAAAAGCCATTTTATTGAATGCACTATCCCTTTATAAAGCAGGCTCAGCGTCCAGGACACTCAGCTCTGATGCTTATGAAACCTCCCTGAGGACAAACGTCTCTTTTAGTTACTAAAGATGCTTTTGTTGATAGTAGCTGTGGCGAGGAGTAAACTTGAAAAACAGCAACACCCCCAGGAGTGGGATTTAATTTCTAACTTTGTTTAAGAAAAAAATGCGTTATGAATGTGCTAAGGTAATGCAATTTCAGCCGCCATATTTCTGTAGTAAAAAAATCTAATTTCCAGAGGTGGTTTTGTGCTCCTTTTATTGCGTGGAGATCAATAAAGTAGCCGTGCAGCTCCACTGTTTACTGGAACACGCTGAGAACTATTCACAAATATTAGGTATGAACAGCGTTTATGTCATGAATATAGAGCAGGCCTTGGGGCTGGGGGTTTAATAATAGGCCAAATAATGGCTGAAAGTAGGTATGAGAGACCTTGGAAAAGCAGTTTAGTGTTAGCTAGCCCACAAAACATCATTCTGCATCCCACCGCCTCCTCAGAGAAGGTGACCCTCCGACACACAGAGGACAATATATGACGCAGATTATCTTTACATGCTTACTGTATGTCCTATCATGATTTGGAAAATAAGCTTCCATATTGGGGTAGTGGGGGGCTGATTTCATTAAACAGGAGCAAAGCATCGCTTAAAACAGTTAACGCCCGACGACTAAACTCCCGAAAAAAGCAGTATATTCATTTTAGCACCCAAAAATAATACAACACTCCCTCATGAATAATGCAAAAGAGCAAAATGCACTTCTGTCCCATTCTCACTTAATTCAATTCCAGCCTGCAAAGCATTGTTTGTCTTTATCAGTCTCCTAAAAAAAAAAAAAAAAAAAAAAAAAAAAAAAAAAAAAAAAAAAAAAAGATAATAAAGTTTTGTGGGTAAAACAACTTAAAAACAAAAGCAGCATAAAACCGATTTCCCCGCCTAATTTACATAATCCATTTGACACCTTCTGTTTTTTCCATCTCCCACCACCTGCAATGCTGATAAATCCGTAAGACATCCGAGTCCTACGGAGCATGTATTAAATCAAGTAGTTGTTAACCAAATCAGTGCTTTTTCGTGTATTGCTGGTAGCGGAGACAGCGGAGGGGACAGGGAAGCACTGAGCGTCTCCGTCCCCAGAGAGCCTCGGCCCATGATATGCTAATACTCTCTTCACACGTCTGTCTGCGGCTGCACGAGTGTACCTTTGCCGAGAAACTAATCTGAGTTTTATTGGCCTGCCAGAAGGAATTTATACATTACTATTAGATTACCGGGGTTGGCAGCTGTACAGTGCGTAGAACTAATGTACTCTGTCACAGATTGTGTGCATAATGAACTCGGGAGGAAAGTAGCCAAGGCAAGTCCGGAGAAGCATGCCGTTGTAATAACTCCGTCAGAGGCCTGCTGATAGTCAACAAGCAGCGAAACAGCATCTGTCCGGGAGGCTCAGTGCAGAGAGGAGTCATCCTTTAAAGACGATATATGCCCATACAGCGTTTCACTCCGCAGTAAGTGGACTCCTGCCACGGATTCAGACAAAGTGTTCTGATCAACAGTAATTGAAAGGGGAGAGTTTATGTGGAGATACATGGGAGCAATTTCCACTGGGGATGCAGGAGGGCACGGCCGCCCCGTCACTTTCACTTTGATTTATTCACCAAAGTCTCTGCAAACATCGAAAAAAAAAAAAATCTGAAAATGTGCAACTTTCTAGCTGCTGTAATACAGATGAAAGAAGCTCTGAGTTCATAAAAGTGTTGATACACTCGTGGGGCTCCTTTATTTCTGCTTTATGAGCAGCAGCTAGTGTTATATAGACATAATGCTGCCGCTCATACAGGCCTCTGCACCCCATGATTATTCAAATTAAATATTCAGACAGAACTGACACCTTAATCTATACTTTGATTTAAAGTAGTCTTTCTCAAAGAGTGGTTAAAGTATGAGTATATTGGTAAAATGTCACATTTTAAATTAATATATTTTAAGTTTAAAGGTGTTTCTCAAACTGTTTAAAAATGACTAGTATAGAGTGTAGCATAGATGTAGCATAGCTACGTAGCTACGTGGGTTCGTTTTACGATCTTATGTCATAAATGATCTGCGCGGTCAATTTGAGCGTTAACTGACAAGATGGATCGATGACTTAAGACCCTCAAGAAAAGAAAATTAAATGAAAAATCTGACGCGACAGCCAAGGTGCATTGTTCTGATGCAGGTGGTTCAGCAGCGACAACAAGTGATTTTGTGTGCGTTTGAGAACCGCTGATGTAAAAAGCTTGGATGTGAAAAAACCTAAATTTTATTGACAAAAGCTTGAATGTCAAAAAAACTTAATTTTCATCAGTAAGTTGCGGCTCTGTTCGTTCGGACATAAACTCAGTAATAAATGTAGTCTACATTTCACATGATGTGTAAAATCTATCAGCATTTACCGTTTAGATCACATATGAATGAAATGCTTGTTGACTTTTTTTATTGGTGAAGTGGTCCTTGGTCTGAAAAACTTTGAGAACCCCTGTTTTAAAGTAAGACTTCAGTGTATCTACAGAAGTCAATGGTAAAAATTGACTAGTTGTAATATCTGTAATTGAGTTTGAATAGAAGTCAATGATAAAAATTGACTAGTTGTAATATCTGTACTTCAGTTTGGATAGAAGTCAATGGTAAACGTTGAAAAGTAATTTAGTCACAGAAATCTACAACTAACATTTCCACTAGTCGGAATTTAATAGTTGATATAAAGAATTAATATTTTGAATGTGTTGGCCTGGAATTCTAAAAAATCAAAAAGCAATTTCTATTTCCGCTACTGATGAAGTTAAAGGGCTTGCCATAGGGAAAGTAATAATTGTTTTTTTTTTACATTTATATTGCATGCTAATGTTGCTCTGCATCTGCTGGTTGTGTAAGTACAACAGTGTTTGATTTATCAAATGAATGCGTTGACACTTTGAACATATGTTGACACAGATGTTATTGAAGCAAAGTCTATTTATTTATTTATTCCTATTTATTCTCGTGGTTTTTAGTGTTTACTGGAGCCTGGAGTACTTTTATCATGTTTGTCTATTGTCTGTGTTGTTTGAATAATATGTGTCATGATGGATAGCTTGTCTTTTTACTGCAAACCAAATCTACCTGCTGGTACAACCTGAACCCCAGCGGTGTCAGGTCTTATATTTAGTTTTGTAAAGGCCAGATGTGTTTCAGATGTCCTGCTGATCAGAAAATGTTATGGGAAAGTTTGAAAGACAATGTCAAACAACTTATTTAGTTGTTTACACAATCCATACTGCTACATTGTCCTGCATGTATATTAATACAGGAAAGATAGCGTTGACTTTGAACTCATTTTAGTTGAAGAACTCAAACTTTGGCCCTTCGGATACGAGCCTGCAGAAAGTCGTTTCTAAATACCTCTGTGGCACCTCTCTGTAAACTTTCCTCCCGCTCATGCTGACAACTCCCTCAGGCAGCAGGCCTTATTATGTGGCCACCCTAAACACATCAATGGTATAAACACACTTTCATAAGCATAACAACAGTGGGAGGGAGGGAGCCACAGAAACCCTCAACGCACGTCCTTCTGTGTGGAGCATTATCATAGATAGAGCAGGTTGTATCAGCCAGGCTGCTCAATGAATCACACGTTGTGCAGCCGCTTAGGTGATAAATACACAAGCATGAGGTCTAACATACAAGATAGGACTCATTGTTGGCCTGGCCCGGCCTCTATTTCATAGCCTGGGCAGTCCTGATGATGGATGGCCTGGCGCTTGGTAATATTTCTTCCACAATCTTGGTTCAGACATTGTGTTGAAAGTGTAGGAAGCAGTCCACTGTGGAGGTAAAATAAAGGTGGGACGACCTATGAGTGTCGGGGGGGGGCAACATTAGCACGAAGAGAAATTAGATTATTCATGAATCACTTGGGTGGAATAATGAAATGGTTCTGCTTGGTTTCAGACTGAATAACAAAATCAATCCAGGTCTTTTCAAGCGATTGCATGATATTCCCTTCGACAGCCACCTGGAATCTCTCTGCGAGGTAAATACACAACACTCTCAGGCAACAAATTGAGCCACAAGGTCCAAAATGTATTCATGTGTGCACTTGTTGTTTCCTGGCAACACGTTCCCATGAGAAAACAACAACTCCTTGAACAGTGTTGCCCTTCATAACCATGCAGCATTTGCCTTTAGTGGAGGAACTGTGAAGGCAATAAGAAAGATGCTAAAGGGGAACACAAATAAATAATGAAAAGATAAAAGCAGAAAGAGAACCTGAGGTAGGGTCCTGACACCTTGTCCAATTATCATGCTTTTTCAAACAACAGCTGACAGCTCGGATCTAATCAGCTGACAAGCCTGCGCTGCCACACAAACAGGCATTTGCACACCCACATGAGGAAAATGGCACGTTTGCACAGGCGGGCTCCATCACCTGTGATTGCACCCAAAACTAAACGGCGCACACGTTCACCGGCGCTCTCCATCAGTGTCACGAACACTATCCGAACGAGCAGGAGGAGCAGACATTACAGCTGGCACACCTTGTATTTTTGCCTCTGCACATTTATTCCGCGTGCTTCTCTCTTATTGTGTTTCTCTCCGGCTGTCTGTCCCCTCTCTCATACTGCATCCAAAACATAAATCACAAGGCGCTGAAGGAAAAATCAAGGTGGAGATTCAAGAAGTGATAGTTCTCTACATGTTTATTTAAATAAATAAAAAAGAAGAGAACTGTAGCTACTTAGCACGCTTGTCTAATGTATATAGTATGTTTATCTTGTTTGTATTTTAGTAGGTTGTAGCAGGTATATTAAATTGTATTGTCTATATTTCACGTTGTGTATTCTATAGATATTCTACATATATATATATATATATATATATTTCTGGTGTCAATATTTATATATTTACTGTGCATTTTTACTCCTGTGCAATGCCTTGATAGCCTGCTGCTGCTGTAACACAAGAGTTAGTATAAGTACTAACTCTTGAAGATCCTACCTACCTACCTTCCTACCCATCCACCTACCTACCTACCTTCCTACCTACCCACATACCTAACTACCTTCCTATCTTCCTACCTACCTACCTACTATACCTACCTTCTACACCTACCTACCTACCTACCTACCTACCTACCTACCTACTACACCTACCTACCTACTACACCTACCTACCTACCTACCTACTATACCTACCTTCTACACCTACTTACCTACCTACCTACCTACTACACCTACCTACCTACCTACTACACCTACCTACCTACCTACCTACTATA
>CALSCE010010657.1:6511919-6533357 GCA_943593645.1 Bovichtus variegatus | reverse complement strand
TCTCTCTCTCTCTCTCTCTCTCTCTCTCTCTCTCTCTCTCTCGCAATGTTAAGGAAAAGTAACGCAACGCGTGTAAACTAATTCAGTTCAACTCCAAACTGTAAAGTGTTCTTACTCGCCCCGTGCTGCATCCTTTCACCGAGTTTCATGAGAATGGGTCCGTAGTCCTTCAGTAATCCAGACAAAGACAAACAGACATGTAATAAATTGTAAAGCTGTAGATTTAAAGACCCCAACATTAAATAAAGTTGTTACAATAAGCTCCACCCTAATTCATTACAACATTAAAGTACTGCTTACATGTAAAATATGGAATAATGATCAACGTATATAACTAGAAGAACACTCGAAGCGCAGAATTCACAAATCTCACAAAGCCAAAGAAAGTGAAACATAATTTGTGTAATTATTATGCATCATAATTCGAATCCGCTCTGAAAGTTAATGTCTCCTTCGTCCTTCTGCAACATTTCACCAAATGTCATGAAAACCAGGCCAGGAGATGTAAGCCTGCAGACATCTTTGGCGGAGGTAATTTTATTTATATATATATATATATATATATATATATACAGTATATATATAAATCCTACAAATACATATGTATTCAAGAAAAATGTATTTAATTTAAAAAACAACAAAAAAAACCAATAATCTTTCTTTTCTCACCAAAGCTTTGTCTCAAGTTTTGTTCAGATTGTTTTTTTATGTATGAGTTGCTCCTCCTAATCGGTTTTGCATTGCATTGTGGGAAAATACAGCGCATTGAACAAAAGAAATCCCTTGAGTTGGATGTGTTCACTGACACCTCCCAATGTACGGACTTTTATAACACAGAATGAAACAAACATGCAACATAAACACACAAAATATTCGTTCCTCAGCAAAAAAAAAAAGTTAGAAACTGAACCAATGTTTTTCATTTTAATGCTCAAAAAGACATTAAGGTCAAACCCGGGTCCCCCCGGAAGCCGGAGTTTGGTGACTAATTTAATTGTCCATGGGGACGTCTTCACTGTCGGGTTTATTAAACGTCTCCGTGGTCAAGGCTCAATGAGTGCTGCTTCCTCACATCCACGGACACATTCGGAGCCGCCGTTTGCACATCGGAGACTTTATTCATTGGTGGAACACGTGAGGACGGAGGAATGAGTGACGAGTTAAGAGGCTCCTGAGCCGCAGATAATTTTAGACCTGCAGAAGATTTGCATGTTCGGGAGTTTATAATCCAAAAAGAGAAACGAGCCCGCTGTTGAAAGTTGGGAGATTTTATCACCAAGGAGTAAAAACGAAGACAAAAGTCAGTTTAAAAGTACTGCACTCAAGTACGATTCTGAAGTACTTTTACTTGAGTATTTCCATTTTATGCTACTTTATATTTGGTACCAAAACTGTCCTTTTTACTGCACAAAATTTATCTGACAGCTTTAAATACAGATTCAGATTTTACCCACAGAAGAGAAGAGATTATAAAATCTGATGGTTTATGATAAATTAAACTTCCCAACAATACAAAGATTTATTAGTGCAGAAATGTTTCGCTGATTAGTTGAGATTTTCAAAAAGAAATCCGTTTTTTCTGCATTAAGTACTTTTAATAACAACATTCTTTAATACAAAATATAAATCAACTATGATATATTATTATAGGTTAAGATTTCCAGCAGCTGTATATAAATAATTCAAATGAGCTCCACATTTACCAGCTGTGATGAACACATTAATGCATCAATGGTTATAATCACACACAATAAGTACTTTTACTTCAAGTACATTTTGATGCTAATGCTTTTGTACTTTTACTTAAGTACGATTTTGAATGCAGGACTTTTACTTTTACGGCGTTTTTAAACTTTAGTATTGCTGTTTTTACTGAAGTGAAAAGTCTGAGTGCTTCTTCCACCGCTGACAGCAGATAGTCCCGCGTCCGTGTAGGCGCCTGCGATCAGTTGTTCGCCACAGCGGCGCCGCATGAAACACTAGCTGAATCTTTTATTCGGTAACCACACAGGAACGTCTGCACTTGTGCACGCTGCAGTTTTGCCATTTTATCTTTTATCTAAAATCTTTTATCTGGGTTGAATAAAAAAAAAAAAAAAAAAAAAAGAACATTCGCTATTTACGGTATTTTGGCAGGATGTCCCGTGACGTGCACGTGACGATTCTCTCCAGCCAATCAGGTGTCTGCAGAGTTTTAACTCTACCTTTTGGTTTTATTAGAACTATGGGTACTCTCCTCGTCCGTACCATGCGGAGGAAACGTGCCAGAAGTGCAGAATCAGCCACCTGGCAGGTCTCTGTATTCTGGACGCCCTCACCTGTCGCTCGCCTCAGCTCAGGCTCAACAGATTATGAAGAGGACGTGCAGACGGCCGCGTGGGCGCGATGACTGGCGTGACCTCTGAGCGCTCGCTGCTGATTGCCTTGCAAAGTGTCACATTTGCAAAGGCAGAACGAGGTGCGAGACCGCGGCCGTCATTCATTACATCGTGATGCGCCGCACAGATTCTTTGTTTTTGTGCCTCGCCCTGTCAGTGCTCCACATCCGGCGCGAGCACAGGTGGTGTATGAGCTCACGTGAAATGAACAATCAGAAAGAGATCAGAGCAGGTGCCCGGGCCTTTTCTCTCAGAATGTCAGCTGGTAATTCCCTTGCATATATCAAGTGATCCGAGCTGTGTAAGAGTCTTTTTTATTATTTTTTATTTTTTTTAGTGATACATCATCTCTGGCATATGCAACGCTTCATACAGAGGCTTTTGTTAGGATCCGGAAGATGAAGATGAATAGGACATCTGACAGATTGTCATTTTAGAAAGTGTGTGTGTGTGTGTGTGTGGAGGTGAAATGAATACATGTTGATATTTATGCCATTTTGTTCCGTCTTTGCAGCAGATTTGAGGACTCGTCTGTGACTTCTAATACGAGATATTAGAGGCAAAAATATTGTTTTTTCATGCACTGGTCAATATGTTGCATCCATAACTCGTCATCTGTCAGACAAGAGTAAAGAAAACATCAGATCCACATCAGGAGTTTATTTAATCACTTTGTCTGTTTGTGTCTGTAGATTTCTCCTAAATTCACCAAAAGTTACATTACATAATGCCTCATTTACATATTTAAACATCACATGTCAGAACACTTGTAATATAAAAAGTGATTGTGTTAATGTGAGTAATGAACTGGGGAAGTTTCATGCTGATATCTATTAGTTACATTTTTGACCCTATTCACCTGTAGTGTGTACAAAATGTATGAATTTTACAATCCATATCTTTAAAGGAGGTTTTCTCTAAAGGAGGTTTTTCTCAGACTCTGAGGCAGAAATCTCCACTTCAGTAGCACTTACATACACCAAACTTTCCACTTTCATTCCTCTCTATATTCTGAAGCTTTTTACAGAGGGGTGTGTTCACACCTCATTCAGAGCCTGATTTATTGAACCGTTTATTACTAACAACATGCAGAACATTGACAGTATTTAGTGATGTGTGCAGTGATACAAAGAGAGATCCAGAATCTGTAAAAACCTTTGACTCTATTATGTGAACCAAGAAACAAGAACTCAGAACCTGCTTTATCCAACGTTCACATTTATATCTGCAAATGTAGCAAATTAGCACAAATTTAATAAGAAAATGCCTCATTTACATATTCAAACATCACATTTCAGAAAACTTGTAATATAAAGAATAAATGTGTTAATGTGAGTAATGAACTGGGGAAGTTTCATGATGATATCTGTTAGTTAAATATTTTACCTGCAGTGTCTCAGTGTCTGTACTTTCTGACATAAATCTAATATGTGACCTGTGGCACATTTACACGTTCGAATTAACGTGAGAAGTGGAACAAAACTTGTCACTTTGTGTTTATTCTACCTGCACATGAACACAGATGATCTGTGCTTTGGGAAAAGCTATAGTTCAAGTTTTACAAAATAAAAATGTTCCACAGTGAGACTGACGGACGGCAGGCAGGTGAGACATCACTCATCATGTGACGGAGACATCTCTCCATTGATTCCAATATTGGTCTCCTTTCTTTACTCAAAAAAAAAAGATGAATTTTCTCCCAGGAAGGTCATGGAGGTGGAGTGGGAAGATCGCACGTTTGTTTGTGAGGAGACATTAAAAGAAAACTGGTGAGTCAGGGGAAATTGTATTGAGTCTTTTAGAGGGAAACGGCATTGAAATTTATAAGCGTGAAAATGAGGCGGGTGTGTGTGTGTGTGGGGGGGATGGGCTGAATGCCAACATTAATGCCGCAGAGATAAAAGGAACAAGTGTATCTGCAGGATGATGTTTTTAGATTGTTAGGATGAAAGTTAATATTGATATTCAGGTCGTTCCTCGCTGTAGAAACGCAAACACTTAATGCTGGTGTGTGAATAAATCAACGTGAGGGTTTGTCTGTCACAAGCGGAGCGACATTAACTCGTCAGGGGACACAAGTGCAGTAAAGAGTCTCCAGGGCGTATTTCACTGTGGCAGGAACCTCAGCTGGTTACTACGTCAGACCTGCTTGCCCGACGTTATCGTGACGTCATTTTCTCGCATGCTTCAATGGAGCAGCAGGAGCTCAGACTGTGGGGTCTTGGGAACCGGAGGGTCGCCAGCTCAAGTCCCCGAGTGGACAAAGTAGTCCCCGAGTGGACAAAGTAGCCCCCGCGCGGACGCTGCTCCCCGCCGTGCAGATACCCTCCACCGTCCTCCCTCCCAATATCAAGTTAGTGTCTGAGGTGTCGTGTGCATGTGTGACAACACACCTAATAAACTACGACAGTTTCAAACAATTATTGGTTAATTGGCTGAAACTGGTTGAAATTGGTTGATAGGCAAACCCACATGTCAACATCAACCAAAGTTACAGATTACTTTTCGCCCTATTAAAATGTAAACAGTGTAAATGTATTTAATCAAAGTAATGTTACTTATTACATTTGATTTTCTTTTCCAACAAATGTTTTAAACGGGAAATAAAGCTAAAAAGTTCATTTAAAGTTCTTCAATATAACTTGATTAAATTATAACTTTCAAACGTTTTTTTTGACAAACATATTTATTGACATTTTGTTTTTCCAAATTTATGCCTCCCCCCAAAAGAAATACATAAATAAAGTAAATAATCTCAACGAGTAACCAAGTAAATAAAAATATATCCTACACAAAAAATACAAATAATAGTAGTAAATAATAATAATAAAAATAATCAATAACATACATAACATTAAATTCTGTCAAACGTTTATTAAAACTTAATTATATCTTGAATTTAGATTGTTACTGTCACATTTTTATTAAAAGTTCTTAATTTTACCCTGAATTCAGATTGAAACAGCAACATAATGATATATATGATATATATATATGGAGAATGATTTATTCTCCATAATATAATATATTCATATAGTATGTAACCACTTTATAATGACCAACATTTATTTATTATTAGTGATGTCATTTAATTGCGCATTTCTTCTCAGTAACTGTAACTGATTCCGATTACATTTATTTTGTAATTTAATTATCTCTGTTACGCCTCAACACCACAAAGCATCAAACATGGAGCTGGTAAAATGCAAATCTTAAGATTCCTGAGTTTATACCGGTTTTGTATTTCACAAGTTATTTTGTGTTTTTCCTTCTGGTTTCTCTCCTCCCGACTCGCCGACTTGAACTCCTCCTTCAGACGGATCTCCTCGTTCCCCAGAGACTCACCTGCAAGTGTTGCATCCAGCTGGGTTTTATTTGTAGGCGCAGGAAGCGATAACAGCCGCATTAGTGTCAGAAACAGCGAGGGAGCTGAAGAAGCATCTAAAACACAAGACGTGTTACTCCTTCCTTTTCTCTCTCAGTGTGTCTCGTGGTTTCACTGCATTCTGGTGTGTTGTGGAGGAATATGTGTCTGTGAAACTGTGAGTCTATAAAAAAGACTTTCGTTTTAAAATGTTTTGCTGTTAAACTGCACCCAAGCAGCTGAAAATACCATCACATTGTCAACTTTAATCAACACAAATATGCTGCCAGCAAGGAAAACATGCAAAATATGTTTCTCGCTGCTATTTCAGGGTCTACTTTTCCTCTCAAATCAAATCAAGTGTATTGTTCTTTTAGCATTCATCACTGTGCAGAGCAGAATTAGAGAGCGTTTCTCTGGGATCATGATGCAACATAAATAAATAACACTACACACACACACCATTACACAACACAACACAGTCCATGAGCCCGCATCGTCTCTATGTGTGTGTGTGTGTGTGTGTGTGTGTGTGTGTGTGTGTGTGTGTGTCTGAGTTTCTATTATCTCTCCAACCCTCGGACCGATCTACTTCCTGCTTGCCGTGTGTGTTGCTGAGGACCCGAGGGGGTGCAGCGCCGCACGTGAAGTTATTTGGATCAGCTCTTTTGTAGAAAACTACGACAACCTGGACTTTGGTTAGCGCCTGCGCCGTAAAAGTGCAAAGAGACGCATCAACACATCCGCTAACGGCCACTCTGGGACGTCTCTGTGAGTTTTCTTTCACAAAATAACACACCTGTCCGTTACGATGATGGAAATGAGGATGTGTGTGGGTGTGCGTGTTGCACGTTTATCCGCACCGTTACGGTACAGGTGCCCCGAGCGGCCAAAAAGTTGCGCGGCCCTTTAATGAAGACGTCTTTCTGCGAGCACATCCCAAACAGATCACATTTCTATAATGTCTAAAGGGTATGAGTGAATTTATTTTGACGGTTTGTATAATGTATAATCCTCTGGGAAGCAACATCTGTCAGCAACACTAAGTGAGTGGTAGTAAACTGGCCCGGCTCACTTCACTGCACATTAGACACAAAGCTGAAGATCTGACACAGTCGACAGGATTGTTAGTGCAGATGATGGATCTTGTTTGAGTTCGAGCTGCACAATTGATCTGAGTAAACTCGGTGTCATCAGCTAGTCCCTTTGCAGTGTCACATCCCTGCCGTGACTTAATGTAGTCTTTTATAAGACCGCGAGTCAATATCCCGATTTAGATTCACCGCGCAGGCCTGCAGAGAGTAAGTCGAGGCTGCTGGCTGTTAAGTATTGCAACCTACATTAGCAGCAGGGAGATAAACTGGTGCGTCCTGTATGAGGAGACAGACCCATGCATCAGAGCTCATCGGGGTTATCAGCAGTCACAGATCTGTGCCGGGGTCACGGAGGAGAAATCTGATTTCCCTGCAAAGCCAGAGCCGGCACAGAATCACATTAACAACAGCTGCATGTGGAATTACAACGTATTCCTGGAGACTGTCTGAGAGACTGTGTGCACGGCCGGTGCGGGTTTCAGACCTTCCAATGGGAGTTAAGTTAAAGCTCTGGTTCTTGGTACCATCACTTTGTGTTTGTTTTGTGTCTCTGGAGTTCTATGCTTCTCTTTGTAGTCATTTTGTGTCTCTTTGTCGTCGTTTTGTGTCTCTGTCGTCGTTTTGTGTCTCTTTGTCGTCATTGTGTGTTTCTTTGAAGATTAGTTGCATGTCTTTGTGTTTTTTTGTGTCTCTTTGTAGTGGTTTTGTGTCTCTTTGTCGTGGTTTTGTGTCTCTTTGTTGTTGTTTTGCTTGTCTTTGTGGTCCCTTTGCGACCTTTGGGTGTCAGCGCTCTATCATTGGTCCCATTAGAGCTCCTCTCAGAGAGTATATCCACATAGTTACACAGAAAAGGGGTCTCCCCACAACGTGCACTGCAGCTGCAGGGAAGTGGAGCGCCGCTCTGCTTAAGGTTACTGCTCAGCGGGGGAACGAGGCTCCTGTGAGAAGCTATGATAAATAAAATGGAATGGGAGGGCACTGTCTGTGCAATACACCAAGATTAACGACCAAAGCACTACATAAAGTGAAATAGTTTATCTCGAGCAACATGAAATTTGTAGATGCGCCTGCCATTATTCTTTCCGGGACTCTGCGGCCACGCTCATGTTGCATTCATGGAGTTCAGCCATTTCACATTCAGGAAAAACATCCTCCCCTTGGACTCCACATTTGTTCCGTCTATAGGTGGCTAGGGTGCTGCCTGTCTTCATATTTTGTGTCTTTTATGTTGAAGACTTGGCAGATTCACAATACAAGTAGAGCGTTGTGTTTCGTACACAATGCTTTCAAGGCTACGCAGGCGAGAAAGGCCACGATAACATCAATTCCACTCAATTTCCTCAGGACCTTGAAATGTGGGCCAGGCTTTGTGTGGCTTTTCTCTGCAAAATACTGATGAGTGGCTTTCAATCTTCACTAAAACAAGTTTTTTGTTAAACAGCTTGAAGATTTTGTTGTACACGTCCAGGAAACCCAGGCAGATTTAGAAGTCACCAGTGCCACTTATGTTGATGCATTATCAGCAGTTTAAAGCAAAGGTTCCTCAGCGCTGCTCAGCGTGGCTGCAACTGAACTGGTGATTTCTGTTTGATCCAGGAACAATCATTGATCACGGGGGCAACACACAGGGGCTAAGTGACAGCGTTTGTCTGTGTGAAGTCATGCAGCATTATTATATAAGGCTGAGCTATTTGGCCAAATAAATGGGCGTATCTACTGTAGTGTGTGTGTGTGTGTGTGTGTGTGTGTTTGGCAGCACAATTACACCAAAGAGTGTCAGCTTTGGGAGCAGAAATATTTCTGAGTGCAGAAAATTAGTACATTGCCAGTGGCTATCAATTTAGTCTTTTTAATCATTTTGTCAAAGAAAGAGAAAATAGATTCAACCAGTCCATCTACGGCTGCTTCCCGCACTGAAAGGACTCATCACAAAGGTCTTGTACTGGCCGCTGTCTCCATCCTGCAAAAGCTAAATTTAACTGATAGTGTGAATTCAACACAGCATTAAATCCACTTTACCGACAATCAATAAGCAGCTTATATGATCGGCCTTGGGCTTCAAACAGCTACTGTTTTTACACATAACTACCAAAAATGCTGCTCTCCCGGCCGCCACCGGGAAGACGAGACGAATATGTGTCGTTTTCTAGTTTCTGCCACTTTGGATTTAGTCCAATAAACAAAGTAAGCTAACGTTACTCGGACTACAGCTCGTGAACTTCAGTGCTCAGTAACACAGAGGATCACGTGAAGATTATCAGACAGCAGAGTTTTCTGACCGGAGATCAGAGGATTCTGGTATTCTTGCCCTGCTGACTGACTGATAATACAATATGCTGAACTACTACAATAAAATATGGACATTAGAGATCGTATGGACGCAGTTTCGAGGGGAAATACTGCCCCCTATTTCTTTGGAAAAGTGTCTCTGAATTACACATTGAACCTTTAACCTCGCTTATTGAATCCAACCTGGAAAAAACAGATGGAAGCATGTTATCAATATAGTTTTTTACTGCAGATTTTGACCCGAGCTGCTTGTGCAGAAAGTGAAGGTTGAGGTGAAGCAACATCTGTGTGGCTCTTTTATTATGAGCCAGCGGGCAGGTTTGTCCTGGAGGAGGCGCAGCAGCTGCTCCGGAGAGCTGTCCCGCCGGCTGAAAGTCAATGTTCACCCGAGTGTAGGAAGAGATCGCTGCTTGATTGACAAAACCTTTGGCCAAGGTCAGCAACTGTGTGTGTGGGTGTGTGTCTGTGTGTGTGTGTGGTGTTGGTGGTGCTGTGGGGCCAATGAGTAATCACCCCTCTCTGCTTTTTCATTCAGGCCGGCCGGCGGTGGGCGGTGGTAATCTCCATGCTGGTGTTGAGTCTGACCATTACAGACACATTCTGCTGTGGAAATCACCTTGGGAACAGTCAACATGTGGAAAATCAAACCGCTTCAACCCAGCCAACATTTGATGGACAGTGAGGTGGGGGAGGCAGCCAAGTCCCGCCATTTAGGTTGACATAGCATGACAGCTGAACAGCAGCCCTAACAAGCACCAAAAATACCAAAACATTCCTGTAAAACGGGAGAAATCCAGACTAAAGCAGCCTCAGAACAAGCTCCCCCTCCACTCCACTGTTTTTCAACCAAGGTGTGATTCTCATAATTGTGGCTCTGGTAACTCTGGCCAGTGTTACCAGATTGGGCTGGATTCCGCCCAATTAGGCAACTTTTGACTGACTTGCGATGGAAGAATAGTCCTGAGCTGGCAGATAAAATTGAGGCTGCTTTTGTCAACTTTTGGCAGGGTATTAAAAAAAATTGTGAAAACATTCGACCAAACGAGCTGTTTTTCTGTGCTGTGACGTCATCATCATCGACATTGACATAACACAATAACTCCTTTGTAGAGATTCAGGAAATGCAACTTGAGCAGAACAACATATATTTGGATGAGCCTCCTAAAGCTTTGAACTGAAATGTATACACACACACACAGACACACACACACACACACACACACAACAATAACAAAGATGGGTTTTCATTCAAATATGTATTTCACAATTGAAATTGCAGGTGTGTCACATGTCACTGCTCAGGAGAGGTGTGACAGAATGGCCACAATCATAAGAATAACAATTTCTCTTAAACTGTGTATACACGTTTCTTTCATGGCATTGATGCATAAACACTGGTCTCCAAGTGTTTGCTTGAAAGCTCTATGCAATAACAAATCGAGTCAGTTATTGAATCAACGTCTGTGGAGATCATGAGTGCATTTAACGGGCAAACATGACCAGCTGCAGCTCCCCAACACAGGTCATCAAACAGCCTCCCGATCAATAATTCACTGGCACTGACACCTCTCTGTGTCCAGGTGTACTTTACATACACCATTTGCTTTCCCGGTCAAATGAGACAATCAATTTCACACCCTTGCATGTTTTTTATAAGTCTAATAAAATCTTGCTGCTGTCAACCAGGTGTGGAATATTTAAGAGTTCAATTCATGCTGCTGCTAGTGTAGCGTTTGAAAGCCAGGAGGGAACAGTTGGCAGAAAGGTCAGGTATCAGCTGCTCTGACCACGCCAAATGTCAGCAAGACAATCTTATCATTTGTGACCCCGAGGTGAGGGGAAAATCAAAAGAGGCTATATGCAGGATTTGTAGAAGGCCCAGTGCAAAATGTCAGACAAATATGTGTCAGGATGAAGTGAGATGTCAGTCAGAGATCAGCGGCAGTATTCAGAGCGCACTCTGTGTCTGCTGCAGCACACGGCGGTAAGTACACTGTGATGTAATAAAAACAACCAGCTGCCGCAGGCTCTTTGTTCAGCTGATGAGGAATACATGATTAGTCCTCCTTTCCAGAAAGATTTTACATTTTGGTTTAGAAAATACCTGGACACAGTGAGGCTTTGCATCAACAGCCACCTCATTAAAATTCAGGAAAACTAATGCTAACTGTTCATCTCAGCGTCACAGTTTGTGATGACACAATGAGAGATATTCTTGCCATTTTTTTTTTTTTCAGAAACCAATTAAAACCTAAGCTGAGGAGAATCAGAGGCGAATAAATCATTTGAAAAATCCCATTAGAACAGACACAGAGGACTCAGCTGTGTTTTTAAAAGCCAAAAGGGTCAAAGAAAAAAAATTAATAGGCTTCATAGGTAGAAATAAATAGACTGAGGAAAGGTGTCTCTGATGGGAAATGAGTTTTAATAAAAAGCAGTCAGTTTTCTTCACAGTGGGGTAGACAGAATACATATCATCGGCTGCTTTGGCTGGCGGGTACAGAGCCTCGCTGAAACAATCAGCTCAGAGGCAAAGCACTAAAACAACCCAGCCTTGCCACAAATGTGGCTTCCCTTGCTCGAGGTTGGATGATCCAATTGCAAAACATGAATAACCTCGGTGCAGAAAAGCAATTACCCTGCAGCCTAGACAAAGGGGCCAAGGCAACGTCACCTTCAGGGCCAGAGTGGCAGTGAGGGGCGGCTGCTGTCTGTGCTACGGTACAATTTAATACTCTATGTGCATTGCTGTTTAATCACACAGAAACAGGGGCAACATCAGGGCTCTGTGTGGAATCCCCAATGTTTCCAGTAATAACCCTGGACGTTTCTCATGTAAATGTCTGTTTTATTGCTCCCTCTCGCCCAATGATTCAACGCATGTCCAGTGCATGAAAGCTTTTACTGTACATTTGGTGCTCTAACCACCTGCCGCCAGGGAGCTTTTTCCCATAGACTGAGTTAAGAAGTGGACGTAGACACTGTGACGTCCCCCATTGGTTTGTGGACTACGGTTTTGAAGACTCAAATATGGCGCCATCTTGGTTTTTGGCCATATGCATCTTGGTTGTTGGGCGTCGCCATCTTCGTTGTTGGCCGTCGCCATCTTGGTTTTTGGCTGTTGACATCTTGGGTGTTTTTGGCGGACGTCATCATGGGTTGTTTTTGACCCTCACTCTCTTGGTTCCTGGCCGTCGCCATCTTGGTTTATTGCAACCAGAAGGGTGGAGCAAAGTGCAACCGAACGCAAAACAAAAACACGTGAATCAGGACTTCCTGTTATTAAAGTAATTCTAAAATCATAAACCTAAATAAACTTAAACAACTGTTTCCTCTAAAGCCACCAACCCCAATGCAAAGCACAGAGTTGAATTAATAAATGTATTTTCATTTTTAAATGTAAGAATCTAAGGTTTTACCCTTTGGTAAAGACTGCTGGGGAGCACAGAGGGAGTTCATTTAGAGCCTCTTCAGTAAAAACGGTTGTAAATCTTACACTTAATTAAAAGGACCTAAATTTACAACTCTTATCTTAGGTAATCATGTTAACCAATAGGGGTGCTAAAAACTCATTAGGGGTATGGATTTTAATTAGGAAGCTTGTAGATGCAACATAAAATACCCCCCTCAAACAGGAATCCTTTAGTAATGGAAATATTGTGGTTGTTGGGAAAGATAATTATTAGCTAACGAAGCGTATTCTTTTCCTTCCTTTTGTGCGTTTTACCATACGCACTACTTACATATATTGTAGTTAGGCTGACCATACACTTTAAATACCCTGTAGTAGATCTAATGATCTGCCACAAGGAAACAACTGCCTTGTGTATGAATTGAAATGTAGGCCTTTAAAAACTGATAAATGTTTCTTGTGGATTTGGTGGGAAATACTGTCAGATGCAAGTTGGCGTCTGTTTATGCATATTTTCAGTCTTTAATGTGTCAGTGCTGTTAGAGCCATTATTCTCAGTTAAAGCGCTGCACTGCTGTGTCAAGTTACTTGCATTATGCAATTAGTTACGCATTAATTAATGATAATGTTCCTACATTATAATAATGACCCTAAAGTTAAAGAAATATGTTATATTACTTGCTTGTAGTTTCTGTTACCTCACACTTTCTGTGTTTGGAGACAATAGACTTTATTTTCATTGGTTAGTTTTTTTTGTGTGAAGAGATTTTTTAATGCTATTTTCAAGTGTTTTATATCCCCATAATCAACACAATGTCTACTATCTAGTGGTATCAATAAATAAAATGTATTATACTGTAAATCTTAAGAAATATGGTAATAATTGGAGAAAGAAAAAACAACCAAACTCTCCTATAGAAGTGCATCTTTAATCAGAAAGAAAGACATTTAGCAACCCAGTAAAGACACAATAAGGCGTAGAAATATCCCATAACTGTCCTCATTGAGTCCCTTCTACAATTATAACCTCAAAAAAGAGGTCTGAACTCAGGTCGCACGATATCGGAAAATATTGGACGTTGCAATATTTTTTTGGGAGATTTCTTTTGGCCTGCGATACATGTTGCAAGATGAAAAATAGGAATAGGAATTTTCTCCAGATGACGACAAAGTAGCATTTTGTAACATCGCAGTGTGCGTTTCTATTTTTTATTTATTTTCAGGTTGGCGCGGCCGGCCTTGGTTGTTGCCGTCAGCTCTGATTGGCTCATTAACCCAGCTGGCCCATGGTCTCATATTGCTCCAGTCCAACATAAACAGGTTGAAGAACAGAGAATATGTCAACTTTTACACATTCGTTTGACATTATTTTATGTTTATTGGCTGTTTGCAGTCCTTGCTTTTGTCTTGTATGTTGTCTTACTTTATTGTTAGGCATCAAACAAGAAGGCAAATTCCTAGTTGGCATTAAACCTGTTTCTGTTTCTGATGTTACTTGTAACAGTGGTGTTACAGTGTAGTCATGATACTCTTACTTACAGAATTTTCCCTCCCGGCCGACTACCAGCTGGCTGCCTGCCAATTCTCAGCCACTGAGAGTGTGTTTCCATGTTACATCTCAGAGGGAAATATTATACTTTTTACTCCACTACATAACCCATGTATGTAAGGGATCTACTTCCTGCACCATGCCTGTTTTATGTGATATGAAAAGGTGACAGGAAACAGTGCTGCGATGAAAGTGTTGCTGATGGCGTGATCATACTCGCCAAATCAAGCAGCAGTGCATCCGTTACTCTGTTCTGAGTACCTGCAAAGAGTCACATACTGCAATAATCAATGTTTTGAGAGCGATGCTGCTGCGCACAGCATAAAATCCAGCCCATGATACGAGGAAGCGCCGCGGAGGCTGGCGAGAGGAAACATTTGGCTGCAGGCTTGTGTTGCAGGCTATGAGTGCACAGAGGCAGGAAAGTAAACTGTCAAGATCCAGACACTTTGGAAATGAAATCCTACAGGATAAGATGGAAACTGTTGAAGAGGAAATATCATGCATGCTCCAGAAGGAAGCAATGTTTAGGCTGGCCTCATTTCCATATTCTTCTATTTTTAATTCAGGAATAATCACCTTCCCCCGTGTGCAGGGCGCCGCTCGTGTCATAGTAAGAGGTTCTTACACTATAAGTGCCGGGCTTTTCAGACTTAAAGCCTTATTCTCACAGGACATTATAATTCATTCTTTCATTACCACATATTATACATGAATGCATAACAATCCAATAATCCAATATATATAATAATACATCCCTCTGATAGCTTGTTAAGTACATTTTGCTGTTAGTAATTATGTACTTTTACTCAAATCTGCATGAATTAAACCACTTGTGGGCAGTAAACATAACATAGATTGTTATCGGTTCATAAAGTTGGCACACGCGAAGGTAATTGCTTATTTACACATTTATCATAGAGTCGAGATTTATTTTAATCTTCACTCCTGAGGTAAATCTCTGTCGTTGCTCAATTATTAATTAATAAATTACAATTGATAACTTATAGCGTACAGTCAGTTTATCAGTTCTTTTTTTACTGAAACGACCGAAACAGTGAAGTTGTGAGATGTGAAACCAAAACAATTAGCTGAAACACGCTAAAAGAATTATTACGAGCGGGAAAAAAATACCAGACTGGAAACAACGGAAATTAAAAAAGAAAAACAATCTCCAAATATTACTTTAAAGTGTTCTCAATTGGCTGGGGTGGAAAAGTAAAGCAACATGCAATGGAAACACATTTAGCGAATAAATTGCGACGTTAATAAAACATTTTTCTACATGTTTTTACACCATTTAAAGTTGGACTGGTGCTGTTTTAACGCTGTCCTCTGCACTCTTCTTCTGCAATGATTAAATGGCACCAACTTTTTATCTCTATGCACTCAACAATAAAATATTCACATAACAGAAGTGCATGGAAACACGCAATAGTTCCCGTTTTGCTTTGCTTCTTTTCTTGAAATGAGGTTAAGATTTGCTCTGGTTCACAGTTTGTCACTTTATGACTTTGGGGGCCAGATTCCTCCTGCTGATTAAGAACAGTGAATGAAGGAGTTTCTCCTGCTCGCTGTTCAGCTGCCGCTAACGTTTGCTCAGCTTGTTTCTCTGAGAACTTAAGATCCAGACGTCCGAGGACTAAAATCCTTCATCAAATATGCTGCTTCAAATATAGAGTTAAAAAGCACCAAGATGTAAAAAGTGTTTGGTAAAAATGTGTCTTAAAACTGGATAAAAAGTCAGTTTATGAAGCTTCTGGCAGACAAACGCAACGCTGACGCTGCTCAAAGGGGAGACGACGCCATGACAGGAGAGAGGAAATGTTGCCTTCAGGGTTACACATTTCTCTGGAACATCTGGGATAATGTGAGTACACAACTCAGAGCTCACACTTCTGTTTACCTCACAGTGTCACAGTCTGCTCCGTTACTTCTTACCTCATGCTCACTTTTCCACACCTCCTCCTCACCTCACCAGCCAGCCACTCCCACCTCATCACCTCACCTTGGGATCAGGCTGCAGCCAATTGGCAATCAAGCCCTTATTTAAGCCTCTCCCAGTCACTCACTCAGGGTCAGATTGTTCTACGTAATGCCAGACTCTCCAGCTATTATGCTCCGGACTGATTTCCTGTTACCGACCCTGCCTGTCTGCCTCCAACCTACCTGCCTCGACGAGTCCCTGGAATACTCACCGGCCTTCTGTCCCCGACCTCGAGCTTGGCTTCCAGTCTCTGATTTTGGTTTACCTGTGTCTGAGTTCCTGTTCCAAAACCTTCAATTTTTAAAAATTACCGTAATTTTCAAAAAAACCTTTTGATTTTGAAAAAATTACTTCAACTTTTTATAAAAACTTTCGATTATCGAAAAATGGCTTAAATTTTCAAAAAAGACCAAGTTTCAAATAAAATGTTAGATTTTCAAAAAAATGACCTTAATTTAAAAAAAATCTTTAGATTTTGAAACCTTGACCTGAAGTTTCCAAAAATTCTTCAACTTACAAGAAAATGTTTGATTTTGAAAAAATTACCACAATTTTCATAAAAAACCTTCCATTTTTGAAAAATTACCTTAACTTTAAAAAAAATCCTTTATTAAATTACCTAAATTATCAAATCTTCCATTTAAAAAAATAAAAACTAATTTTGGAAAAATTACTTTCATTATTTTCAAAACCTTTTTGATTTTGAAACATTGACCTAAAGTTTCAAAAAATTCTTCAACTTTAAAGAAAATGTTTGATTTTGAAAAAATTACCACAATTTTCATAAAAAACCTTCCTTTTTTTTTTTTTTTTTTTTTTTTTAAATGTTATTGCTCCATTGCAGTTATCTGTTTGGATTATATATCTGCCCGTGTCCTGTGATTTTCTGTACCTGCCGATTCTGTTGAATAAACCTCCCATGTTCACTATTCCTGGTTCCCTGTGTGCTGCATTTGAGTCCATACACCTCCTGTGATACACAGTGGATCTCTGAGAGTGCAAAAACAGCAGAGCAATAAGTTCTTTCAGCACTAAAAGATAAAAATCATTGAAAATAAAAACAGTTTTTCTCACTGAAAAGTAATTCTTTGTGTCTATAAGCTTTGTTCCAGCTGACTGGAGCGGTTTGAATAAAAAAGAATCAAATGTCATGCACCTCACATTTCACCTGTGAACACACATACATAGCAGCTTCATCGTCCTTCAGCTCATTGCTGAGTCTGTGAAACACATCTGACTCTAAGACAAACACATAACACAAGTCTGTGCAGATCTGCAGGAAATATTATATTTCATTAATCTTTTATAAGTCTGTCTTTTGGCCTGGGTGGTCCAGACAGTCAGCAACAGTAAGTCTACTAAACCCTGCAGGACAACAGGTCATGTGATATTCTGACAATACAGCTCAGTGTGTGCAGTAGCTGGACAGTAACTAAGTACTTTTACTCAAGTACTTTCCTCTCATGCCACTTTCTACTTCTTCTACTTTGTTTCCCTATTTATTAAATGTACTGTTGTAGAAATGTAATCTCGGATAGAAGCCATTGTTAATTTTATTGGATTTGGTACCGCTGCTAGCTAGCTAGCTAGCTGCGGCGATCGTCATTTCCACTGAGTGCAGAGCAGCTGTGTGCGATCTCACGCACTGCGCGAGTGTTCACACTGTACGACAGGGCAGTGCACTATGGGAAATATCCAATTTGAGACACAGTCTTGAGTCTTGAGCTCATTCGTTCTTGTTTGCAGTTCCTCCCTACGTGTGCCGTACAGCCATCTCCAGGCTTGTATCTGTAATCTCTGCGCGGGGAACATGAGGTGGCGGAGGATTAAAGATCGCTCTGCTTTGATATGTTGAGCGTTCGGTGGCTGATGGACGCTCATGGCACAGGGAGGATAAAATGACCTCTTGTGCCAGAGACAGGCAAACAATCAGATTAGTTCTAGACGTCTGGCTTTTAAATGTGTTGATGAAATGCGCGTCCTAGGAAATGGAAATGGCCGCCATCATATTTCTTCACATCATTAGTGACCGCTGTGACAGCCGCGATGCGTTTGTTGTTATTTGTAGTAAAGAGGTTTTACCAGAATCACAGTCTGGTTTATTGCAAAGTAGGTTTTCACATACAAGGAATTTGCTTTGGTGCATAAATAAACACAGTAAGAGAAAATCAAAATGGAAGAAGAAAAAAAGAAATATAATTATTATTAAAAATGTAATTTAAATATAAAAGAATGTGTACAGGAAACATAAATATACAAAACAAAAAGGAATTAAAAGTGGAAACTTTGCGGAAGTTTTAAAAGTGGTATTATTGTGCAGAAATGTGCAAAATGACTATGATCACAGACGTGCGTTAATGTCCCGTGTAGTGCCTCTGGGACGAGATAAGTCCGGCTCCTGTTGACGAGGTCGGGGATCTCATGGACCGCAGCCTCCCTCCACAGGGAAGCAAGCGTTGGGAATTTACTGGAATATTCAGGATAATTACTGAATACAATGTAAATAACTCTAAACTCTATCCATTGGCCCAGATGCTGTTATGCACAATTACTCAAATTTAGTTGAGCCAAAGTCAGCGGAAACAATTTTCGGATTGCTTTTCAACAACATAAAATTCGAGCCTTATTTCAGTGTAAAAGTATCTCACAATGTGAAGTGATTTTTCTCATTTCCTCAGGCTTTTTAACAGTAATTAAAAGTAGACCTTTGCAGGGTCCGCCGACATTTAACGGAGACGTTTTCTCCCCCAGGAGGAACCTCAGGCGGGGCCGCAGCCAGGCAAAGGGTCCAGTGTAGTTGTGAGGGATGTGGGGAGAATTTATAAAAATGCCCTGCAGGGTGGTAGCTTTAAATGTACGTTTATTTAATCTGTCATCTTCTTTTCTTCTCTTTGTTCAGAATAAATCTGACATTAAAGGTGGAGGAGGCTCCACTTCCTCAGAGGCTTTAAAAACAAAAAATAAAGTCAAATACTAGCTCCATATATCACTGTATCAATTGTAATTAAGGTGTTAAATTCAACAGATTCAGTTGGATTCAAAAAGTCTATCCTACTTCAGTAATTTACAAGATAAGCAGCATTATATTCTTACAAATGATTTAATGCGTAACATTAATGGAGGATCATATTGTGCTTACGGGGTTATGATCATATATTGAAATTAAAATACTAACAAGATTCACAGTGGGGGGGTTGATGATTTTATATACCTGATATACATTTTCCCTTTTCCCATTTTATTTTTGTTTTATTATATATTATTTGAATAACTAACAAGCAACTTAATATTAGTGACAGAAAAAAAAGAAAAAAAAAATCTTCTGAATATTCACTTGATAAAAAAAAATCATGTACAAATCTAAATATTTTTTACAGGATTAAACTATGATTCATCTTGAAGTCAGGGGTGTTTATATTAATTATCTACAAATAAAATCACATTTTGTGATATTATTTGTCACAGGGTGAATTTGCAACGTCTCGACGGCTTGTTCCTAGAGCAACGCTGATTTACGTCAAATTCTCGTTTTTATGGTAATTTTTTGGGAGTTTTGCTTTTAAACAAACAGAATATGAAATATGGCTTTTATCGCCATATTCAGACGATAAATACATTTTTGAAGCTCGTAAAGGCGGGAGGACGAGCTGTAAGTGAGTGCCGCTCCTCCTCCCTCCGCTCTATGTGACTGGAAATAATAGAGCATTTGTGCTGCGTTCAATTGCTGTCCGAATAATCGGAAAAAGTAGCGTCCATGTTGTTTCCACCTTACGACTTAAAGCTCATGAACACGCCAAAGTGAGGAGAACAATTTCCCGACTTGGGAAACGGGATCATCCGAACAGCACCTGAACGAACCATTGTTACTTTTTACATGACATTAAATGTTAGGTACTGTATTCTGATTCCAGTGATAAAAACATGGCTGAAGTCCCGTCATGCTGAACATCGATGGACACTGACAACTCTTTCCTCTCCTCAGATGTGAATATTTATGATGAGCAACATATAAAATTAATTGTCCTTTCACTGCTGTCCTTGACCTGCTCAAAGGCGTTCAATTCATGAAGCACAGTAGAATACAGTGTACAGTAATGCTGAAAAGCCATTTCAGTATTATTCCCATTGATACGAAGGTATAAAATACATTTTTTATAAGTCTGCCTTCTCCACACAATTACAGTTCACGATAGCCAAGTTATTTTCATACATGCCATTTCAAAGTCCTGTACTGTGTGACGGCTGCTGCTGAATAACGAAGAGCACAGCCACCCGCCCTGTTTCCTGTGCGTCCTGCAGTCTTATCTCATAGCACCTTTTCATGCATTTTGCTCGAGAGCGCACTAAAGGTGGCGGGCAGCCCTCGGCTTCCCGTAGTCGACGTTGAGTTTGTGACAAGTTAACTCCGGCGCTCGTCGGGCCCGCTGAACAGAAAGCCACATGAGCAAGCTGTTCAGGCCCATCAAGTTTAGAGGCACATTACCTCGGAACAGACATCCAGGAAAACAGCTGCTGCAGCAGGCCTTTGTGGAGCTTTCACTGAGTCCCCATGTGGCCCCTGTGACACGTCATGCAAATCCAAATGGATGCCCCGACTTTATAGGAGGAAATTAATGTGAATTTTCTGCATTTTGAGCAGCCTGTGCAACAACACCACATGGCACCATATGGTAGACGCACAGAGCCAAAAAAACGATTGGGAAATGTTAACACAGTCATATTTGCGTGGACAAGTTTTATTAAAGCATTTAAAGTGCTGCAAGACTGAAGTCATTTAGAGCCAGAGTCGCCGCAGGTCTTTGCTTTATTGATAGTACAGGAGATGGACAGGAGAGAGAGGCGGCGGGAAAAGCTTGGATCGAACCTTGATACATGGGACGCACGCTCTAACTTTTTAGGCTATTTATACCCAAAGCCTAGCAAATAGACACATTGACAGAATCAATGGGGAGAAGCATGACGTCTGGTAAGTGGGCAAAATATGTGAAGACATATACAAAAGAATGTGAAAACTGAATTAACGACTACATTAAATATAACAAGTAAAAACAGTAGCACACGTGTTGTCCAGGCAGAGAGGAAGAGGGAGTAGAAAGTGTGCACCTTCACAGAGGGAGCCATTATTTATTTATGATGATATACTATATCTAAGTGCACAAGGCCATTTTAAGACCTAACTTTTATTGCTAGCACACTAAACATTTATGGTGTTATTTGTAGATATTACAATACGTTTGGCAATGATAGCGGTGCTGTTGGACTTTAAAAGGAGTGTAGTTTGAGTTCTGGTTTTGGGCTGTTTTATTGATTGTATGGCTGTTTTATTGACTGTTGGGCTGGTTTTATTGATTGTTGGGCTGGTTTT
>CALSCE010010657.1:6493267-6511909 GCA_943593645.1 Bovichtus variegatus | reverse complement strand
TTGAATGTTGGGCTGGTTTTATTGATTGTTGGGCTGGTTTTATTGACTTTTGGGCTGGTTTTATTGACTGTTGGGCTGGTTTTATTGGTGCACAAACCTGTCAACCCTGTTTAAAGCACAACTGTAGGTAACAATTAAATATAGTAAAAGTGGTAAAGCAAGTCTTCTTCCAGTGGCAGGCACTATAAAAAAGTTCAGACCTGCTCCACAAAATAGAGCTTTACTCCATCTTTGTCCCACTTGTCAGGCAAGGACACAATTCCAGATAAAATAGCATGAAGCCATTTAGTCATATTCATTGCATATTACAAAGAAATGGAAGGTGACAAGCTCTTCCAATTGCCTGGCCTTTCACAACTGATTATACATTTCCGTATGGAGTTTAAAATTGAGGAAAATATTAAGCACTATTATGCAGCCTTCACCTCCTCCCTGAAACCCTTTTGAGGGAAGCTGGCTGATGCACCCGAATTGAACAGAAAATTGTTAATGGCTCTGCAGCGTATCATCAGAAGAATCTGTAAAATTAAGGAAGAGTGATGTTTACAAAAAGCAATCTGTTTGATGTGCGCTTCAAAATCAATTTCAAGCAACAAGGGTCAAAGCAGCCTCCCTTGATTTGACAATAGTACTGTAGCTTGCTGCTCCCCAGAGAAAATGTCGCTGGTAGACGCATGCAATTACCCAGCATAAAACACTCCTGACTCCCTCCTAATTATAAACCCCTGTGAATAATCACAGCCCACTGCAATTAATAGAGCAACTCTTCAGCAGAACACTTGAGAGAGATACAGCTTGCACTAACGGCATATTTTAATTTAGCAGATTTCATTAGGCCTATCCGTTTTGAAATTAGACGTATGAAATGTGGCTGACCTTCTGATGCCACAGACGCAGGCCTGATTGCAAATCTGTCCCAGCTATAACATGTGAAAAAAGCAATCCATACTTTTTACATTTCTGTTTTAACAAGGTTCATAAATCCCTGCAAAAGAAGTATTAAAACCACATTTAGGTAAAAAAAAACTGAAACCTGAATAAACCACATAAACGTTGGCCGAACTTTGTTTAAGCAGATTTAGTTTTTTTCTGACCACAACAAAACATTGCCTATGATTTATGCACAGACATTTTTTTCCATGTTAAAGATTGTAGTTGGACCTTTTTTGTCCAAATTTAAAAGAAATATATGGTACCAAAGTATTTAAAGGGACAGTTCCCCCCAAGTTTCCGAGTGTTGGAGGTATAGGCCGTGTCTCCAATATAATGGAACTATATGGCACAAAAAATATATTTTAAAACTTATTTTTGTCTTTTTCCAGAAATCATGACCCGGTTACACCAGATAATCCACAGACCTGGTTGTGAGCAGTTTCATGTGGGAACTATTTTCTTTCTACTGCCTCTACTCGTGGACCAGGGCTGCACGATTATGGCCAAAATAATAACCCCGATTATTTATCACAGCTGTTCATTGATTTTAGGCACAAAATGTTTTTTTTTTTGCACTTTTACATTTGAAAAACAAAGCACTGTTTTCAGTTCCATGTTGTACTACAATCCTGCTAATCTACTAGATTTTTGAGAAAACTGACATTGCAATATTACTTTTTTTTTTTTTTAAATAAAGTAAATTCATCCTTAATTTTGTCGGCTACATTTGAAAGTTAAATGCACCAACCTTTATAAACTTCAATATCACATCGCAGCCCTATAATGAGCGAGTAATATATAAAGACATTTTACTTACTTACTTCTTGTATTTAAAAAAGAGCCAGTCCATCAGGCAGCAATTTCTTACCTCTTTAAAATGAACATCGTCTCACTCGCTCGCTCGCGCTGAGGTATGTACATGGTGCACGTCCTCATTTCTACAAGGGAACTGAATCCATCACGCTCGGGAACATAAAGGATCATAATTACTCAAAATGTCACTTTAACTGTGAGCGTCCTCACCTACTGTTATCTTCACCCGCTGTCATTTGTCTCTTTAATGAATGCTTTACACAGTACGCCGCTGTACACAGGAAATAGCTTAGAAAACAAGTGATATTTTCACATGAAAAATTTACTTTTTAGCCATTAGGCAACAGCCATTATCAGGGGAACCAAATAAAGTCCAGATTTACTTTCCTACTAATTTACTTTACTTGAAGATAATCTGAAATTGATAGAAACTGGAAAATCTTGCTGACCATAGCCTTGAAATATAAACGCTGAATGCATCAGTAGCTGCCACCTCATGATATCTTCCTTACACCAGAGGTCTCATCAATTTTGCAGGACTGTCACTCTCAGGTCCGAATGGCAATAAAACCTTCAGTGACAGTATTGGATCAAAGTTGGGGGATTGTAAAGGCAAAGGCTTCTGATATTGGACTCTGGCCCTGGAGCCAAGATGGAGGGACTGATAAGAACCTGACTCCTGGCAGCTCAACGCAAAATGTATTAACGTACTATGTCATTACCTCATATTGGGCCCAGTGTGTCCTGCAACTGGACAGTTACAGAGGAAGAAATAGAGTTATAGTTGATGTTATTGCACATTATATTCAGCCTCTGTACTCACTGTGGGGGACAACAACTGTGGCCTTTGCCCAATGGGAGTGGGGAGGGGACCTCTTCCACAGAATCATTAAAAACTGCTCAAAACTCAACAAAATACCCAAAAGACGGCGTTTTCTCTGAAAACACGTCTCACAGTGTGTATGGACACAACCATGAAACCAATTTGTTTATTGTTATTGATATATTGATAAATGTTTCCCACCAGTGTGGGGATGAAACTCTATTTCTGGCAAGGAAGTCCAATGAAGCCAGTAAACTTCACACAACCAAACCCACCAGGACAGAAAGCGTCTCAGGGGCTTCTGTCAACTACACAATACATGAACCAAATGTGATGCTAACGCTAGCTGTTGTGGCTATCCCCGTTCGTTAGCAACATATAGCGTTAGCAAGTGCATATCAGCTACATTTCCATCTTCACTGTATCCCAGCTGCTGGCCGATCTCAAGACATTTATTGCTCTTTATCTCAGGGCCCATTATTCTGAAACACCAATAGAAACATTTCCCAAATTACAAGGTTTGCTTATTATGCAGAATGACTGTGATCAGATGGAACAAAGGATTTCATTGGTCATATATTTCCACCGGTGTGTGGACTCATTCACAAAAACCCACAAACTCAGTTTTTATACATTTTTCATGTAAACCTTTCAGACCTAAATCCTTGGTGTGAAAAGACTTTAAATGATTTAGCTGATACATGTAAAACGTCTGTAATGCACTTTAGAAACTTTCGAAATGCAGCGAAAAGTCTGGTGTTATTATATGTTTTTATTATTGTCAACAATGACACCGAAGCAGCTGAACTGATCCCACTAACGAAGCATCGTGTCTGTATCCAGGCTGATGTACTGCATCAACCAGCCACGCTGTTGCAATGGGAGCCACGTTCCTTCATTACCATGAGCACCAAATGTGTATTCATCCACAGCTCAAAATAGTCCCGAACATACAATACAATTTTGCAGCTGATGATTTAGGATCCACTTGTGGTAAATGAGAGCTGAGACTGTAGTGTACTGTATAATATTCTCTCTCTCTCTGACTGATAACTTGACTCTCGTGCCCTCTGGGAAAGCTCTTGCGTTTAAGCTTGCACTTTAGTTGACTCTGTTTCAGACGGCTGAGCAGCGCCTCGCCCTCGCTGAGCTTCACTCACTAGGAATTGAAGAAATGGAGGCTCAGAGCATGGGGCTGAGGGCTTAGCGCGAGCTTTGGGGAGCTGGGTCACTCCAAAGTAAGTAACTGTGACTGATGCAACACGTCAAGATGAGGTCTCTGTGGGTTCTGGGAAGAAACCCTGGGAAACGGAGAAGTTGGTGAGGCAGGTTGAAGGAAAGAGAAACGATACTGACAGTTAACCTTAGTGACCTTAGTAGGACTTAGTGATGTGCAGAAATGAACAAACTAATCTCTTTGAGCTAATGTTTTAGTGTCCGGTGTGAACCGAGTAAGTGCTCATGAATCTACATGTTCCCATTCGCCGGACGAGACCGAGCAAACCGTGGTATCAGATCCAAATCCCGACACCTCGACACTTTTCATAACTGAGAAGTTGAGCTTCATCATTTTGTGAGTCTGCAAGAAAATTCATATTCCTGTCAATCCCGTGTTGCAGATACAAAATCAAAGGCAGCAAAAGCTGTGTTGAAGAACAAAGGAAGTTTTAGTTTCAATAATTTTGGTGTTGAAGACATTTTTTCCTTCCAAACCTGGAAAAAACTTCCAGTCAAAGCAGAAGTTTCACAGCTAGTTATAAATATCATAATCCCACACTTTAAATGAACTGTAAGATAATTATACTAATGCAATACTGATATAACAATAACACAATTTCTAATTTTTCATTATATATGAATTATAAATGCTTCATTTTCTCCGCTGCTGTTTATTATCATAACATAACAGTCCTCTAAATTGATTTAACATGGTCACATTGATTGAATATATTTTGATCAGTGGAAAGAAATATTTAATTCCTCATTTCACCCCCCACAGAGTGCACAAAGATAAAACACTGCAGCCAGCAGAGTTAACATGTCGCTGCTTAGCTTGAATGTTAGATAAAACTCAGTATGGTAGTTGTCGTGTGCTCATTTCTGTCATGTGAGTTCTGGATCTTTACTCTTCTCATGCTGAAAAGCAAACTGTTGCTGCTAATAAAACAGAAACAAACCAACGATGTCTTATTTCAGAACTTTCCTTCTGCCTTACCCTGTCAGCTCATTTATTCCTTCTGAAGACGGCTCACAAATATAATTTACATTTTTAAACATTTTTCACAGCTGGGAAATGTAGTTTGTATGTTTTTTGTTTGTTTTTTCTGAAAGGCGTTTGTTGGGGACGATGTTAAATATTTTAATCGTCTTGCATCTATTTTGGTGTTTTGTCTTTTTTATTTATATTTTTGTGGTTTTTCTCTCTTTAGAGATTGTTTTACGTGTCTCTGATCCTTTGTATCATTTTACATCTGTTTTTTGTTGTCTTGCATCTCTTTACGACCGTTTTTAATTTTTCACTTTTTAGTCATTTTTACGTCTTTTTTTGTAAATTTTTGTCTCTGCTCGTTTTGTTCGTCTCTTTTGGTTGTTTGTTGTCTCTTTGCAGTAGTGTTGTTACGATACTGGAATTTCTCCCTTCCAGCAGTGGAATATAAAATAAAATAGTGAAATAAACACTTGCATAATAACTACATGTCTTTGTCACAAGATAAAAATACATTTTACGCGTTTGTTTGTCCTTTAGATTGCATTGCTGTCTACAAGAAAAAACCTTAAGTACCTTTTATGTTACCTGACACACAAAACGCAAAATTAACAAAGTATTTGACTTCAGTGCAGTAAATTGAAGTTGAGCTCACATCTAGCTGTCGTTAGCGGTACTGCATGTAAGATATCGTGGCATCCCAAAATATACAAAACAACTCGAATGCTGAGAGATCGCTCTTGGCACCAAGCTGTAAACATGACAGTATATTTACAACTGGCGTGAGTATAGTTATATAAATATTTTACACAAGGTTAAATTTAAGGATTTTTCAAACTTTCATCTTTGCCTCGGGGCCATTTCTGCCCGGCTCTGGTGAATCCATCACAGCTGGACATGCTCCTGATTGGCTCCTGAAATGCTTTGAATCAGGTCAGTGTGCAGTTTGCAGCTGCAGAGGCTCAGTTACTGCTTCTGTCAGGATGCAGGACTGAGAGGATGTTGTCTTTAAAGTTACGGAGTCTCAGAGCTGTAATAACACACTTTACCTTGAGCCATTTCAGAATGACATACTACGTAAGATTATTAAATATATCATTAAAGCAACATAATGCAGCACAAGATTCCCACACCTTCTAGGACTTCAAATTCAAGGACTTTTCAAGGTCTTTCAAGGCCCATCAGCATTTATAAGAGAGCCAATCAGCAGTTGTTTTTAATCAGGAAGCTGAAGAGCTTTGGTGTAAGCCAACACATACTTGAAATGGCCAACAGAAGCCAGGCTGAAAGCGTTTTGTCAATTGACATAACAGCATGGTGTTAATTTGAGTGCGAAGAGCAGAAACACTCAGGGAAGGTGAACTGCAAGTCACAGAAACAACTTGCAATATATCTGACAGTGCTGTACTCAGGAAGGCTCGACACGTATCTGCAGATACCTCACATCCTCTACGTTCAACTCGTATCTGCAGATACCTCACATCCTCTACGTTCAACACGTATCTGCAGATACCTCACATCCTCTACGTTCAACATATATATCTGCAGATACCTCATATCCTCTACGTTCAACACGTATCTGCAGATACCTCACATCCTCTACGTTCAACACGTATCTGCAGATACCTCACATCCTCTACGTTCAACACGTATCTGCAGATACCTCACATCCTCTACGTTCAACACGTATCTACAGATACCTCACATCCTCTACGTTCAACATATATATCTGCAGATACCTCACATCCTCTACGTTCAACACGTATCTGCAGATACCTCACATCCTCTACGTTCAGAATGAGGTGCTCCCGTCTGCCCGTCGATCTAGGGTCCCAAGGGCCAGCCAGAATATATAAATATGTGTGTGTGTGTGTGTGTGTGTGTGTGTGTGTGTGTATTATTCCCTATGTTATTTTGCCATACAGGCATTGAACAAAGAATGACTGAATCAGGGAATGCTTGTCATTTTATTATTTCTATAACTTATTGCTGCTACATGCCCATTTGTAAATTGTATATATGTATGTTTTTATGTTTTGTTATGTGTATTGTATGTACCTTTGCTATACTTGGAGAAGCCAAAGACAAATGTCCATTAAGTTTAACAACAAAGTCAATGCAATCCAATTCCCTGTAACTCAAGGACGCCATGGCATCCTGTGAGACACTGATCAAGGTCGGTTACTGTTGCGTGTTTCATGCTTTACAGTTCACAAACCTTCGAGGATTTCAAGGACCCGTGCATTGCTTCCGATCAAAAACTAGCGAGTCGACAGCTTTGCAACAACACAAAGCAGCAAATATTACGCGACGAGATGACGTAATTAAAAGAGCTCCAGTCAAACCTCAAACCTCGAAAACATGTTGGAATGTGACATGTTTGTTTCCTGCATGAATTTGAGGAAGGTTAGTTTCCTGATCGGTGCACAAGGATCGGATGTTTTGATCTACTTTTCCTCTGTTAAGTGGAGCGAAAGTGTACGTGATGTTTAAGGCTCATGCTTCACCAAATCTGTTTCCATTGAACTTTATCGCATTTCACCTTAGCCAAGCGTAAAAACGTTTTGCGATATTTTAACTTAGGTTTTTAAATGCGCAAATTAAAGAGCAGAACTTCTGCACAGCTACAAAGTATCTGGATCTATATGTGCGTAAGAGAAAACTGAGGTTCGACAATACAGAACAAAAGATTTATCAGATTATTTTACCAGATTTATACCAAAATAAATGTTTGAGAATATGTGATTCAAATTTGGTTGCAGCTTTACCAAATCTTCTTGCATGTCCTGAGGATATGGGCTTAGTGAATAAATATATATAGACTATAAAGAAGCTAATAAAGGCCAAATACAGCATAAAAGACTATTTTATAAAATAATCGGTTTAAGTTGAGTACAAAAACATCACATTAAGAAGCTCATCGTTCAAACGGCTTCACGTTTCTTTACCTTTTTAAAAATGCGCATTTAAACAAGAGGAGGGTAAAACACACCATAGCAAGGGAGCTCGTCTCTTGGTTTGATTTAGGAGTTCTCTCAGTAAAAGTTGCTCTCAGCAACTTAGTGAGAAGAGGAGGAGGCCATTGGGGAGGACCAAGGCAGGATGAGATCCTTTGTGAAAACTGCCCCAGGGCTTTACTTTGGATAGTGTCTCACTCCTTAATGTGTGCAAGGAACATGTTTGCTGTGCATCCCACAGGGACTCATCACATGTTTATTAGTCAGTTGCTACTATAACTAAGTGAATTGGTGTACTGTGCTCTCATGTGCAGACTGCACGGAATAAGCAAACATTTAGCTGTGCAGATACTGTAAGAATAATTCGAGAGCATTTTTCTGCATGATTGCACACAGCTGCACATAAAAACGGACGCAAACACAACACTGGCAAATGCAACGCGGCAATGATGACAAAGTGGAATCCAGCTTTATAAAAAAAAAAAACGTATACATCCAAAGCAATAGGCCTGCCACATGGCATGCCATAATGCTTGCTTTGGTTCCAATCTCTCTGGCTTGCAAAGGGAATAGAAAATGTCAGGCCAAATATTCCTCAAACAACAGAATAATTACAGCAGCACCGGGGAACAGCAGGGCGCCAGGCTTGGTCTTTCCCCCCCCCCAAACAAAACAACAACACAGAGATCAGTGGCTCTCCTGATGAGGTTGCAGCGCTCGAGAAACAAGGAACAAACACTGCAGGAATATGTTAACGGTGCTTTCTCTGCACGTTGAACCAGGAAGGGGTGGGAGGTCCCAAATATACTCACTGTATCGCGGATTGTTCTATGTGGGACGTGGTAAATGACTGTATTGCCCCCTTCGAGTACAAATAAGCTGTGACGTAAAAGGGCCGTGTTTTTGTATCTGGAAGGAACCGGAGAACAGGAAATAAGTGAAGAGCAAAAGGAAGTTTATTCGCGTTTAGTTCGGAAAAGGGTGGAAGATGCCAACACTTGGGAAAAGACGGTCAAATTATCCTAAACGTTGTTTTGCACATAGACTGTTGGTAGGAAGTGGACATATTCACCGTGACGTCACCCATTGGTTCGTTAACTGCAGTTTTGGCATTTTGTCCGTCGCCATCTTGGTTTTTTGGACGTCGCCATCTTGGTTTTTTGGAACCAGAAGTGACTTTAGAGGGTGGAGTCAAGTACAACCGCACACTGAACGAGACATTTTTAGGCGACCAAAATGTTACAATAATTTTGAAGTGAAAACACAAACTGTGAAAGAGTTAAAGTTGTAAGACAACACCGCGGAAACGACCTGTCAATTACAAGGAAGCACCGCCCTAAAGCATACACTGTTTTATCGTCTATTTTACTTTAAATGGGACATAATTTACTAAATGACCATCATGCTGTGTTGAAGAAGACTTGAAACTAGAGATTGAGACAAACTCACCAGGAAAATGTTTACTGAAGTAATAAATAAATAAATTTGCTTTTTGTCATAGACTTCTATACAGTCAGACTTCTTTTTGCAACCAGTGTCACTTTTCAGACCCGGAGGTTGCCGCCCGGTTTTGCGGTACATGTTTATACTCAGCATTACGGTAAGAGAGTGTAAGAACGGACTTCAAAATAAAAGTTTTTAAAAACTGACTCAAAAGTAGTAAATAAAAGTGAATCTCCAGTGAACATTCATTCAACTATATTTTTAAAAAAATGGTAAAAAAAAAAAAAGAAAAAAACTGAACAAAATTAATAAATATTAAATAATGAAATCAAGGATAATAATTAAAAAGAATAATAAACCACTGCATGCAAATTGTATTTCAGAGAAAATATATATATATATATATATATATATATATATATATATATATGTTTATATTAATTTCTAAATATGATGATCATACACATCAAAGCTTTTTTGTGAAAATCTGAAAATATTTTGATACTATTTATAAGCCATAAACCAGCCCTGGCTCGACGTCTGTAAGTCGTCTCCAATATTTTTCTCCTGCTGTTTAAACACGGTTTTCATTATGCTGTGTTGCGAAATTACACCTTTTAGATGTGATTTCCTCTTGCAGGACTGAAGGAAATGTGATGCTGTCCTTTAATCTCATAACTTCACAGGGTGCATGGAAATAAGTTTTAGCAATATGAGGGTCAGCTTTCGACACCCAGTATCCGTCTGATAAGGCAGAAGACGAAGATTTTGATCTCCTCTTCATCTTATCTGCTGTGTTTGAAGTGTGTAGAGCAAAGTAATTGTTGCAGCCGATGGCCTCGCATGGCCCCGGAGAAGGCTCCCATTGGCCGGGGCCTGTAATCACTGCGGTGTGCAGGCACAATGCATCTGAGCCGTGTTGTGAGCGGATCGGGCTCAGGGATCAGACGGCTCTCACCAGCTCCTCGGGCCACTGCAGCACGATGATAATCAAACATCTAATCAACCGGGTCCCTAATTATCCAGATAAGTGCGCAGGCATAGTGAGAAGAGTGTAGAAGAAGTACTCCGGTCTTTTAGTTAACTCAAAGTAGTAATACCAAAGATATATATATATATATATATATATAATGCTAAGTACGAAAACTAAGAGTAGTCATTGCACCATTTCTCACCTTTTAATGGTGTAACATATAAAGTCAATGCAAAGACGCGAAAAAGCGCAAATTACGCGACGTTGAATCAGAAATGTAGGAACACAGGAGCCATCTGTGGCAGGACCTCATATCTGTACAGAGACCGGATGAAATCGATGTTTGTAAATGTAAAATGTATAAACCATAAACTGTATATGGTCTGAACTAAAGTCGCTGCTGTATTTGTATTTATGGTAACAGGGTGTAAGAACTGACTTCAAAATAAAAGCAACCTTCCTGTTTGGCAATTTCACATTATTTTAATCAAAATAAATAAATAAAAGAAACATAATTAATAAATATTATTCAAATTAATAAAATTAATTATACGTTGTTTTTTTTTTTAAACTACCGCCTGTATTTTATTGAAAATTTGAATTTTGATTGTGTGAATAATAAGCCAAACTTAATATTAAGAATACAAAATCAATCAGTAAACCAATCAGTGTTCATATAAACTCATCAGGAAAATGTTTACTGAGATAATAAATCAAGTGAGAAGTAGGGTCATTTTCTCATAGACTTCTATGCAATCAAACTTCTGGATAAAAACATCAGATAAAACAGAACAAAGATCTCTGAGTTGTTCCACAGATCCATGATGTACTGCTTTCACTCTCATGATTAAAGTTTACTGTAATTAATTGATCCCATTAATTGCATTTGGGATTTATTTTTAAAGGTCTTTTGTTTGGTGCACTGCTGGACTTAAAGCATTTCAGTTACTCGAGGAGACTCGACATATAAAGGGTTTCCTTCCGCCGTAGATAATGTAAGAATAAACTGTGAGTGGAGATATGTCGGAGGTAAAGAAAACGAGTCCTGGACTTCTTCACCAACACGTTTAGTCTTCAGCACAATCAACTAGTTACTGAAGGCAAAAAACGGGTTAGAATAACGAAGTCACTGGAGACGATCAGAGTCCGATGCCATAGAGTTTATTCTTCAAAAACAAGACATACTGACTGTTTCTTGCCTCTAATAACAAGAATACTCCGTCCTGATTGGTGGGAAATGGGGAAGGACACCCCCTTTCTCAAACAACTTGCTTTTCAGAACTTTTATGTAGGTCACACGTGTGATATGATCGTACTCTTGTGGCCAGGGTGTTGCTGACATCTGCATTCATGAGGTCTCTTTATGGTACGCCAGACCTGCTCGTACCCCTGCTGTTTTGATCCGGCCCATAACTCTCTGGTGCTCACATGTTGCTCTGATGTGCACGCCCCTGGCTCTCTTGGGTTCGGCTCCTTGAGCTTTTCAAGCTGCTTATCCCCCCCAGCTACACGCTCGCAATCTCTGCCTTGCCACTGGACATGGACACAAGTGTGCACGCTGAATACATAGATTATCTTTTATCATTTTATAATGTAGAGCAGTTTCCTAAGAAAACAACAACAGATACCTCGATCATGTTAAACCTCGTCAGTACCTGCCGACAGGTTTAGAAATCAACACCTGACAGTTAACTGTGACGTCTTGTTACCAAGCAACTTCACAGGTGAGAATCATGCTGGTGTGTAAATACGCCTCCCTCTGTCTGAAGGTACGTGTCAAACCTTTCAATCGCTGTAGTTAGTGCATCCGTGCAACACTGCAGCATCTCTCCGTCTGCAGCAGAACAATTAATATACTGTGTGATATAAACATAACATATTTGTACTTTTGTGTATTAACATGTGCATCTTGCCCTTTTCTGATGTGTTCTTTTTCTACCTGTTTTTTTATATGTATCTAATAATGAATGTGTGTATATCTTTGCACTGTGATATTTTCTGATTTATATGAATTTTCTACTTTTTTTCTTCAATTTTTTTGGTACTCGTGCCGTGCTCGTTCAGGATGTTCTCTGATGCTGCTTCTTGGGTTTCGTAGCGAGTCTCTGCACGCGTTTATGGTAGCAGCGCTACATCGTGCGCATCAATTTTTTTCACATTCAAGCTTTTTTCAAGAAAATATTTAGTATTTTTTCACATTCAAGCTTTTTTCAAGAAAATTAAGGTTTTTTTCACATTCAAGCTTTTTTCATTAAAATTAAGTATTTTTTCAAATTCAAGCTTTTTTCAAGAAAATTATGTTTTTTTGACATTCAAGCTTTTTTCATTAAAATTAAGTATTTTTTCACATTCAAACTTTTTTCATTAAAAACTTTTGACTTTTTTCAGGTCCAAGCTTTTTCCATAAAAAAATATTATTTTTTCACATCCAAGCTTTTTTCATGAAAATTACGTTGTTTTTTTTCACATTCAAGCTTTTAACAAGAAATTTAAGGTTTTTTCACATTTAAGCTTTTTTCAAGAAAATTCAGGTTTTTTTCACATATAAGCTTTTTTCAAGAAAATCACGGACTCTTTGAGAAAGACTGGTCTATTTGCATGTATACGGCTTTGCGCAGGCTATCCAAAATCTGTCAGGGTTTTTCGCCTTTTTTCTACAGAACCGCTGATCGAAATAACTTTACTCGTGGCACTGCACTCCCCCGGGTCCTCAGCAACACACACGCCAAGCAGGAAGTAGATCGGTCCAAGGGATGGCGAGATAATTGAAACTCAGACACACACACACACACACACACAGACATCTGTGTAACATCTAGTTATGAATATATTAATACCTTTCTACACTAATATTTTCTGAAAATAATATAATGAACGAGGGTTTATCTCCAAGGACTTTATATACGTTACTATTTTGTCGACTTTATTGAGCTTTATTGATATTCTGTGTGTTCTCATCCCAGATGTCAAGGACAACATCCTCCCCAATCATGTTCACCTGTCCATTACCTGTGTCCATCTCAACAAAAGCTCATAATCCTGCGTTTTGGTTCACTTCCTGAAAATGGGACAGATTATGTTCTCACTGCAATCAAACCGAACCAGGGGTCAACTGGAAACGTTGTTTGAGTTCAATTAAAAATGTACTAAATGTGTGCTTGTGAGAGTGGAAAGGGTTAATATTGTTCTTTTTACTGCACTACTTTTATCTGACAGCTTTAGTTTCTTTACAAATTGAGATTTTTACACACAAAAGAGAAGAAGAGATTATAAAATCTGATGGTTTAGGATAAATTAAACTACCCAATAATACAAAGGCTTATTAGTGCAGAAATGTTTCACTGATTAGTTGATATTTTTTTATCGTTTCAGTCATTATTCCTGCAAAGAAAAAGAAAAAGAAATCCAGTTTATCAACTTTTTCTGCATTAAGTACTTTTACTTTCAATAAGTAGATTCTTTGATTATACTTATATAGTTTAACTTAAGTAATATTTTCAACAGAGTATTTTTAAAGCGGTATTAGTACTTTCAGGTAGGTAAAGGATCTGAATACTGACAGAGTTACTCTAATGCTCAGAAATGACTAATTATTGGCCGTTAAACTTTAACATGCAACGAGTTTACTGACACACATTTTCAGGTATTTTGCACATTTCTGCATCTTCGCCGTGAGATGTTTTTTCCTGCACACAGAAACAAACAACATGCGGCTTTGTGTTTAAATGTAATGCTGTACAATTCTCTTAGATAAAATCATGCGATGATTTTTGGAATAACGATTATGTTTACATATTGTTTACTCCTGCAGGATTTACGGTCAGGACTTTGTAAACCAAAGTGAACTTGGACAGTTATATACGGCTGCGACGCCTGCAGCTGTAAATAGGCACAAAATGGCGTTTGTGATGCAGCCTGAAGCTACGAGCGCCTGTGAAATCATGAAGACATCAGCGCTCCTGAATGTGCAGCGTGAAGTTTGCATCACATAAGGCAACCAGAGCCTCCATTTCTCCTCTTTTCTCCACCGATTTATTTCTACCTTTTTCTACTGGTTTTTCTTATATTTCTCTATATATTAATATTGATGATATTTTGGGATATTTATGAATTTTCCACTTTTTTTTACTAGTTTCTTTTTTTATGTGTATCTTATAATGCAAATATTTATACTATGCATTATGATATTTATGAATTTTCCACTTTTTTCTACTAGTTTCTTTATGTGTATCTTATAAAGAATATATTTTTTCTCTTATTTTTTGATATATATATTATCTTTAATATATTTTACTTTTGCATTACATTTTCTGATATTTATAAATGTTCTACTTTTTTCTACTAGTTTTTTATATGTATCTTATAATTAATATATTTATACTTTGCATTATGATATTTATGAACTAGTTTTTTTTTTATGTGTATCTTGTAAAAAAATATTTTCTTTCTCTTATTTGTTTTTTATATATATTATCATTAATATATTTTACTTTTGCATTACATTTTCTGATATTTAGGAATTTTTTACTTTGTTCTCCTAGTTTTGTATATATATCATATAATTAATATTTCTCAGTTTTGCATTATATTTTCTGATATTTATAAATATGTATCTTACAATTAGTACATTTCTTAAAAAAATGTTTTATATGTATGTTATAATTAATATATTTTTCTACTTTTTTAAGTGTATGTTATAATTTATATATTTATACTTTTGTTATTTATTTGTTTTTATTATTTGTTATTTTCTGCTTTATATGAAATATGATATCTTCTCTCTGTATTTTTCATCTTTTCTTCCTTTTTTTATATGTAATATAATTAATATATCTGATATTAATGAATTTTCCACTTTTTTCTATTAATTATAAGATACATATAAAAAAACATATTTTTTCTACTACATTTTTTATATTTACCTGATCATGAATATATTTATATTTCTGCACTTTCTAGCTGTTTATTTTCTTTGTATCTGATAATTAATATGTTTTTTCTGCTAGTTTTTTTATATTTACCTTATTATGAATATATTTATACTTCTGCACTCTGATATTTTCTGATTTATGTCTACCTTTTTCTGCCAGTGTTTTCTATATGTATCTTATAATTCATATATTTTCTGATTTATATGACATGAAAGAGCATCTTCTCCATATTCGTCCTCTTTTCTCGACTTCCTGTCCGTGAGATTAGGAGGTGAGGCATTAGCGGTCATCTCTGCGCCAGATAAAAGTGTTTTAATTAAAATGTTTGTGTTCAGGTTCGATTAAGCAGGTCTGGTTAATTAAAGTCCAGGTTATTTTAAGCAGCTAATTAAATCTCATATATGAGGAGTGATAAGAATTTCTTTATTTACAAAGTCAGCTTCACTATAATGACATTTGGATGTTAATCCCAACACAAACAAGAGAATAACCTTCTGCAAATACACATTTAAAATATTGAAATCCCCAACATGTATGTAGCTAAACTTGTTTTTTCTGTAGAAACATGATTGATAATGCTTGGGAGCACCCATATGAAAGCAACCCCCAGATGAATTATGGATTTTAAGTACTGCAAGTACTAAATACACAAAACACAATGAGATAAAATAAAGCTGACATGATGATGTGCCTCGCTGAGCGACTGAAGGTGAAGTTATAATATACGAGCTGAGAAGTCTTTTATTATTTGCCAGCAGGAAATTTAGTGCTGCACAAAATTATTCATGGCTGCATCACCAGATTTGTGTCTTTGAATGAAGGTCATTATTTAGATTCAGATACTAAAAGTGTACATACTGCAGTACGACCTCATATATTATATTGCATCCTAAATACTCACTACATAGTTTCTGTGTTTTTGTTTTCATTGAGGACGAAGTTATCGATCATCTTATCTTAGTTCCTAATATACCTTAAAAACCAGAAGTAAAGGAAGTATTCAGACACTTTACTGCAAATGTATTTCTAATTCTCCTGCAGTAAAGTGTAGTTTCTGCAGGGATGACACCACTTTCATGAAGTTAAAAGCTAACGTTAGTTAAATTGACTAATTTTAACTTTTATGTATTAATTTAGTTTGATTTTACATGGTTTTACTGTATTTTATTGTCTTTCATGTCACCTTATTTACTTTAATTGAATGCATTTTATGTTATTGTATTCAATTTCATTATGTAACATGTAGTATATTCTATTTTATATTCTATTTTATATAAAGGAACAACAGCAGGTCACATGACCTCACGTCACCACCGCTAAGCTAACGGCGGCTAATGTTCGCTTAGCCACTTGATAGCAACCCGCGTTCTTTTTTAAGCTTTAAAATTCAACGGGGGGTATATACTGACGCATTTTATGTCATTACACAAACATTAAACTCTTTTAAGCTTATTTCAATCATTAAAACAAAAACGTTCGACTTCCAGACGAGGGAACAGGAAGTGGTAAAATGCTCATTTCCCGGTTTTAGGACCATTTCTGGAATTGTTCCAGTATTGAGCGAGAATGCTGCCGACCCCTGATTGGTCGGAGAGAATCGTCACTAGCGCGTCACGGGACATCGTGCACAGAGCTGACGTTTTTAAACGGCAAACTATCTTCAAATGCGATCGCGTGTCTTATACAAAATGGCAGCCGTCGAAACTACGCTTACAGTTACATGTGAGGAGTGAAAACTTAAGTACCTGGTGCTCAAAGTCTGCAACTTCTAGGGTTATTTTGGGGAAAGTTATGTTATGCATTACTCTGTACAGTAACTAATTACTTAATGAATATGTAATATATAAAATTTTGAAAGTAACTTGTCCACGCATGTGTTTTAGTATTATACACAGATTATAGCTGCTGATGGAGTGCAGCTGGAGCTACATACCACTGCGTAGTTCAACACAAAATGCATCATATTTATAGAGCGGATCGTAAGATTTGTATGCAAAAATCTTCTGTGAAGTATCTGCAAAGGAGCAGCTTCCAGATTGACACCCTAATAAAAAGATAAGCAGCGAGAAAAACAGCAAAACATCAGGCCGTCATGAATAAACCAGAGAGAGTCTGCCGAGCACATCATAAAACAGGCCCCGCTGAGACTCTGGCACAAGCTCAAATCTTCATTTAATAGAGATCCTCCACTAATGTGAGCCAAACGTGAAGAAGAGCAGCCAGAGCCGAGGCGGCTGTTTAATATTTACCCTGTGTGTTCATGGCAGTGATGCAGGAAGCCTGTTTTCACCGTTAGCTTACCACGAGCTACTGAAAGTACTGATGCATTATCAATGATGAAGAAACACAAGTTTCCTGCAGCAGATCAGAGCTGACAGGAAGTGGAGGGGCGGGGGGGGGGGCACGCTAACTCAACAGCATGTTTGTTTACAGTTGAGGGTTAGCATACGGAGCGGTGGGAGAAAGATTAATCTGTGTAGCACGCGACAGCTTCCATCAATCAGCGCCGAGGCCTCCGCACCGACACGCTTTACTTTCCAGGTAACACCTGACCAGCTCGTCCCACCGCAGTTCCTTTTAATATGTCTTCCACGTTCTTCAGGCCAAGGACCCCGTAGCTTAGGGTTAGAGGCGTATCAGTGGTAAGAGAGTCGCTCAATTAAAAGTTTGCCTTGAAGCGTGCAGAGCAATAAGAAATGAAGAGAAGGTGAAGTACAGACAGACGTAACTCCACGCCTGATCGTGGTCGGATTCATTCATTACATTTGCCTCAGAAATCGCTCCATATGTTCCACAACCCCAAAAAATCTTCAGAAACAACAACACTGGGTAAAATTATCTCTCATGCATGACTCTGTATTTTTATGAAAAGTGGGCTTTAATACTGAGGAAGAGCCCCTTTTCATATTACTGTAATCAAGGCACGGCAGCATTTTCTATCAAAGCTGAGGATTTCTGTGGTTTTTCAACATGTTCAAACTGCACTTTGAGAGGCAGTGGACGTACATGTCTGTGATTACTCAGCACAATAAAGCTTATTATCTGGGAAGTGTTCCACTAACTTTAGAAGACATAGTGAGACGGACTCCTGCTCGGCTGGTATTCAGAGGGTCGCAGCATATAATACAGAGACCGTTTGAAAAGAAAAGCAGAAATAAACCTTTGCTATGTTCTGTAACTCACTGTTAAAACGTGTTAACAATTTCACATGTCCATTTACATCGTTTTGATTTATTTATGTATGTTATTGAATATTTTTATATTTAATCATATAATTTTTTACTATTATTTGAATTTTTTGTTGAGGATATTTTATTTATTTACTTGCTTTAATAAATAATGTCTGTTAACGGTATCATTTTTATTATTTTAATTATCACTTCTATTATTTGTATTTTGTCTAGGATATTTATTTATTTGGTTTGCTAAATAATGTCTGTTAACTGTATAATTTTTATTAATATATATACATTTATTTTTTAATTATTACTTTTATTATTGTATTTTTCTTTTAGGATTTTTGTCATTTGCTCAGTTTACTAAATAATGTCTGTTAACGGTAT
>CALSCE010010657.1:6465285-6493257 GCA_943593645.1 Bovichtus variegatus | reverse complement strand
ATTTTTGTCATTTGCTCAGTTTACTAAATAATGTCTGTTAACGGTATTGTTGTTATTCATTTTTAAATGTATTACTTATTTTAATTGTATTTTTCTGTATAGGATATTTATTTATTTATTTACTTGGTTTATTAAATGTCTCTTAACTGAATCGTTCATTTTTATTTATTTTCATTATCTTTTGAGAGCAGTAGCTTTAAATGAAAATTGTGGATGTTATTTTTTATTGTGTCGGAAAAACTAAGTGCCAATTAACTATATTTTTCATTTTTTAAAAAAGCATGCATTTAATTATACTCCTCCATGCAGCAGTATGTCCAGGCCTCCTGCTGAAGCTTCTCTTATTTGCACGTTGCATCATTGCTGCAATAATTACAGTCAAGAAGGGAGTCATGCGGCGTAAAATGATGGAGGAATAGGAGCCGAATTACATCACTCTGCTCTTGTTCGCAGTGGAAACAGCAAATTATTTTCACCAGCACAAACCTCCTCCCACCCAGAGCTCTCTTTCCGTCCCAATTACGGCGGGAGCACGTGGCGGTGCCGACATGTGAAAGCAGAGCCTTCGGGAGGGCAGTGGCTCCACAGCTGGATTAGAGTGCTGGGTTTCATCTTAAAGCACAGGGTCCACTATCCGCCGGGCCTGGAGAGCTGTTGAGTGAAAAACATGTGTGTGTGTGTGTGCCAGAAAAACAACCATCGATCCCCCAAATGCAACACACTCCACGAACACCTTGCAGAATGTCAATTCCAAAAACTCTTGTCTTTTTCAATGAATTCACAAGTCTGTAGCCCAGCTCCCACAAATTGGATCAGAATCAGTGGAGGTTTTATTCCTCCTGGCAGTGCCTGGAGCCCAGTGTTTCACTGCAACAACTGTCAGTCATGGGGAGGAACAGAGGTGTGAGGGTGTGGGGGTGTGGGGGGGGGTTTGTTCCTGCTTTTAACTCTGCGTGTCTCTCTCTCCCAGTGCAGGACACTTTTGAAGTAGATTACCAGTCGGCTCCTCTGAAACTCCCAGAGCGAGGCCGCTTGCCGGCGTGTTATCAGTGTTTGGATTGTCTCATCGCTCTTCCGTCTGTTACTGTCGGCCGCTGCACATCTGGTGACGGGGGGGTTATTTATGCTGTGGATCTTTCTAAAATCAAGAAGGATCTATGGAGACGTTACGGTACCAAGGGGGTTTCTAGGAAACTAAATCAAAAAAGCGAAACTAAAAAGAACTGGAATGGCAAATGGTGCATTCAGGTGCTCCTCGGATGTTCCCATCCCCGGGTTCAGAAGTCGTCGTTCCGACTTTGGTGCGTTCAAGAACAAAGTAGAAAGAAATTTTATATATATATATATATATATATATATATATATATTATATTCTCCATCTTTACCATCCTGGAACATGAAAAAAAATTTGGGGAGAAATTGACATATGAGCTGTGGAAAGATATTATTACTTCAATAGTTGACAACATTTTCTCAGATTTAGCTTTTTACTATAGAAATATTATATTCTTCTTGAATACTAGCTTTTTAGCTCACTGTTGAAACCTATTAACAATTTCACATGTCCATTTATGTAATTTTGATTTATTTATGTATGTTATTTAATTATTTTTTTTACTATTATTTGTATTTTTTGTTAAGGATATTTATTTATTTACTAACTTTAACTGTATTGTTATGATAATGTATTTTATTTTATCTTATTTATTACTTTCTGGGGGGGTTGTATATGTTTATATATATATATATATTTGTATATGTATCGTGTTGGAAAGAAAATGCCAATAAATATATTTATCAAAAAAAGAAAGAAATGTTATATTTGGTTGATTCTGATCCTCTCTGTAATGTTTCGGTAGTTTTTCCGTAATCCTGCAGACAGACATGTAATAAATTGTACTGCTGTAGATTTAACCACCCAACATTAAATAAAGTCGTTGCAATAAGCTCCACCCTAATCCTTTACAACATTAAAGTACTGCTTACATGTGAAATATGGAATAATGATTAAATTATATAACTAGAAGAACACTCGGAGAGCGCAGAACTCCGCCAAGGCCAATGAATGTTAGCAAAAGTGAAACTCAGTTCATGTATCCGCCCCGTGATTCGGATCCGCTCCTAAATTTAATGTCTCTTTTCTTGGTCCATGTTACACCGTTTCACCAAATTTCATGAAAATCGGGCGTGTAGTTTTTCTGTAATCCTGCTGACAAGTTAAACCAAGCAGAAAACATAACATAAGGTGATTATCGGACTGAAACGTAAATCCACACAATAATAAAGTTTGCTTCAAAAGAGCAGGAATCTCACAGGTTACGGAAATACTGTGATGTAGTTACTCCATTTAATTTGTGGCAGCAGCAGGCGCTAAGCCCTTTGGAAATATATATATATATATATATATATATCCTTTATCTGGGAACTTTTGTGTTATTTTTCATTGCAGGTGACATTTCAAAAAGCTATCTCCCTCTAAGTTCCAAGTTCAGCTATCATGTGCTGCCCTTACCAAGACAGATTAGGTGACAATTTGTTTAAAATGTCATCCTCTCTTCCAATAACACTTGTACACATGTGGGACTTACAGCTGTACGGGAAACTCATACTGAGCGCTGGATGTAACGTGACAGTTGGGAGAACGGCCAGCATACAAACTAGCCAATTATTTAGTAGAAAAGCTTCTACCAGAATTCATATCCATAATACATTAAGTTTGAATTACTATAAAGGTATAATATGTAACATTTCTGCATTAAAATGTGTAAAAACGACGATACCAATGTTATATATTTAGTTGAGTTCTGGACTTATATTATACAACAATTTTCAAACCCAGAAAAATGTTTTATTTTAATGATTTACATTAAAAACTCACAAATGTACATAAACAAACTCAAAAGTTTATGTTAAAATCTCCCAAATATACGTTTAAAAGAAAATAACATATATGTGAAAAATGAACAAATTTACGTGAAAAAAACTCAAATTTACGAGAGAAAAAAAATCAAAAATGTGCGTGAAAAACTCCAAAATGTACGTGAAAAAAATCCAACATTTATGGGAAAAAAAATCACAAATTTAATGGGGAAACAATATCGGGAAAATTGTGGAGTTTTCTTGTCAAGTAACCACATCAAGTATTACCCTTCCTCCGGCTTGGACATTTATTTATTTTTTCACCTAAAATTGTGAGATCCTAATCGTACCAATTCCAAAAGGCAGCTTTTTTTTTTTGTAGAACTTGAACTTGTTATTCTTGAAGTCACTGAGAATTGAGAAATATTATAAAAAACATTTTGATAAAAAGTTTATTTGTGCAAGTTGAATAAATGACCAATTGATATAAAAGCATTGAACTTAAACTTGTTCTTTGAAATATAATCTGCTGTCTTTAGGCACCGTTGAGTATAATGTGCTGTACGTACTTTTGTACATACACATTTCCTTCCCATATAAAAGTGAATTATTTCGGTCTTACAACTCTTCTTTCAAGTATCCATGAAACAGTGTAATTGCAGTAATTGTGACTGAGGTGTTTGAAATTCTGAGAATAAGTATTGTATTCTGCAGGCATATAAAAAGAGTTGAGTTCTGCAGACTCCTGGGGGGTTGATTGCATGCTTTGCTAAATCTTTAGCACCAAATGCACAATTTGTGCAAAAGTATTTGAACGAATGGTCCTAATTGGCTCCCTGCTCCGCTTCAGTGCAGACGCTCTGCTTCGCTGTTATTTTTACTTAATACTTCTCTCAAACTACACATTTAAGAACTTTTCCTATAAGAACTAAATCAAGCGCATTCAATTAGCAACCCGTTTGCCAAATCCGGCTCTTTAACGACCTCAATCCAGCCCTTCAAAATAAAAAGTATAAAATGATATAATAATAAATAATGTCTGCCACTTGGCACTAAATCATTGGGAGGATAATTTCTGACTCGACTCACAACGTTAATGTGACCCAAACAGCAACGTATTGGACCAATGACAGCGCTGTGAATAATTTTATTTATTGATATAAAAGACAAAAACAATCCAAAGGATAACATGTAAAATGTAAACACTTATTTCCAACATGGTCCCTGATGTCATGCAAAGTGTCTCTAAAACAATCTCAACTCAAATGAACTTCCTGTCCTCGTATCTTCCTTTACTTTACAATCTGTGTCCTAAAATCCTTCAGAAAACCAAAAAGCACTAAAATAGAAACATTCACAATTTATTCTTAAAGCAAAACAACATAACACGACTAGAATGTCACTCGGAGAGCGCAGACCTTTAAGTTGTAATGTGGAAACAAGATGGACGCTACAACAACTCGACACTAACTTTCGTCCACCGTGTTTCTTCACAATATGACGTCAACTCGGCAAGTCGTGTACCAAAATGTTCGCCAACTTTCGGAGTTGTTCTTCCAACTCGAGGGGGCGTTCACAAGAATTTTCCCAGACATTTTTCCAATTATTCCGACACCACATAAATGCAGCACAAATGCCCTATTTTCACAATGTTAACAAAAGTGAAAAATGATTTGTGTATCTGCCCCGTCATTCGGATCCGCTCCAAAATATAATGTATTCTTCCTCGGTCCGTGCTACACCCTTCCACTAAGTTTCTTCAAAAGAATATTATGCACTTTCAATGCTATTGCATGTGACACTTTGGCTCTGTGTACTGTCATAATACAACTCAAGGATATTTGCCCTGGAGAAGACTTCTGAACTCCACGACACTCTGCCGATGTCTTCGGCCGGTGAGTTAGTTCATTATAATTCAACTCCACAAGATTTAAATGATGCAGCCCTGAGGACAAAACACCACATCATGCAGACGACACACAGATTTATATAACAATGTTTCCATACAAGAACTGAGAAAGTGTATGATTCGTTTTATTCTAGTTTATGTTTAACTTCTTCTTTTTTTAATCTTTTAAAACTATTTGTCTTTTTATCTCGTTATGTGTTTTCTTAATGCCTTTCAATCTTATGTACAGCACTTTGAATTGCCTTGTTGAATACAAATACACTCGCCTTGCTTTGATACAGATAATGTATTAAGTGATATATTCCTGTGGAGTTCAAAACTGAACAAATGTAAGCACTCATTTGTATAATTTCAATCACAAATATGTTCCTCTATAAATATAATAACCTGTGGATTCTTATTAAATTGGACTGAGGCTAATTTGTGTTGGTTTGTGTTTGAATGTACAGTGTATTATATTAGCTATGTGCAGTGTCCACTGTTCTGTGTGGCTGCTGATCAATAAAATATGTGCAACCTTTGCAATCTAATGCAACCACATGCAGAACTAAGAAAACTACATTCAAAACCCCATTGACATTTGTAATAACGCTAATAACTAGTCGTCGAGCCTTGAAGCACAGCCTCTCTCACCAGCATGTAGAATGGCTCGCTTCACATGTCTCAGTAAGGTAATGATGGAAATCGAGATTCCATCCAACAGAATAGTACACCTCCAAGGTTATGAATTACTATAATTGCTGCCGGGAAGTTTTTCTGACAGTTACACGTTGGAAAAACTCTTCGTCATGACATCAAACTCTGCATCTACGCTGCATAAAACTTGCAACACGAAGGTGTTTCCCTTTTAATTACTTAGACGTAGGCCCACCAGAGTTTCAAATATTCAATATTTGTCTCGGTGGTGGACCACCAGGTCTAGGTCGGCTTGGAAAGGCCCTGAGTCAATGCCTAACCATAACTATTCAAATCGAGAATTACCTTCTAGGCACGAAAGTTTGGTAGAGAAAACACAGAAGTAGGGAGTCTGTTTTCAATCTTTATTTAGTTTTTCATTATATTTACTGATGTAGTTCAAATGTGTTTTAAAGGCAACATTTCCCATGTGACCACTCTTTGCTTCACAGTTTGCACTTTGGCATTTATTCTGTGTGTTTTTGATGGCCTCATGGTGTTTGCCTTTTCACATGTTGCCGGAGCTGTACAGTGTTGTTGAGAGGTGATGACTGTGCAGGGAAAGTCATGCAGTCAGCACTGCTTGCTCTTCCTGGGACTTCAAAACAGGCCTGGCAGAGCTTCAGTGCATGTTTAAGGTCCTGCAGGAAAATAAAATCTCTTCCACAGAACACAGAGCTGGGAGAGCTTTGCACTGGATCTCGGATGCAGATGATGTTCTATCATAATAAAGATGATCTTCAGATGCAGCCTGGTGGAAAATTATTTGGTTTTGTACAAATCTCTCTGGCATACTACAATGTTGCCTTAGAAACTTACAATTTAGCTGGAATTTGCTGCTGGGAGAGTTTTTCAGAACTCAAGGGAACAAGTGATGGGGCCTTTGTTGAATGTCTGCCAACAGAAATCCTTTTTTCAAAGTTAAAACAGCAGCAGTTGGAACAATAACACGCAGAGGAGCAGGTTTGTGCTGCGGACAAAATGTCATTCGAGCCCAACACAGGTGTCTCATCCTGTCATGTTACGCCACAAAAACGTTGATGGTTCATCCTTTTACTTTAATCCCATACAATAAAAAGGTATGTTTGTTTGAATTCAGTTTGTTTCATATTCATAGTTCAATACAAATTGAATAAATATCACATAAATTGTAAATTTCATCATCTTTAAGCTCCGTGGGTTTTAAACTTTCTCCCGTGTGAGAGTCGTGTGTTTGCTTGACGCACCCTCCCTCAGCGGACTTTCTCGCACTAAACGCCTGTTGAGCGTCTAATAATGACGAGGATGGGTTTACATTGGAGTTAGTTAAAAGCCCTCTCCGTCTCATACAGACGCTAACGGTCACTCGGCTCGGGTGTCGGTAGCAAGACGCCGGCGCCCGCTGCCCGAACGTCGGTATTGGCGCCCTGGCAATGAGACCAGTACGCATGCTGCACTCTGCACAGAAAAAGCCAACGTTGTTTTTATCTGCTTTCCCCCACAAGTCCATAGTGGGGAGTAGGGAAAAAAAACAGGCTGCGATTTACGTTTACGTTACTGTTTTGTAGAATAAAGATGTAATTTCTAGGCAACAAGGCCTACAGACACATCAGCTGTGACCCTTTTAGGATTTATTCTTGCAGATGTTTGACTCAAGAAACACCTTTCAACACTGACATTACCCATAAAACCTTAAGAGGAGAATTTAAAGAAAGGGGTTTGCTGTTTAAAGTAATACAGATGTAGTAGTCTAATCCCTCCTGGCAGGTTAATCCCAAAAGCCGATCGCTTTATGTTTTTAATTTTAATTTGACAGAAAGAGCCTGCAGCAAATAAAGCTGCTTTCTGTACTGTATGACGGCCGCACTGTAGTTATAACAAGGAGCGGTATTTGCAAAGCGTGGGCCGGCTTGGCGTGACACGACCGCAGCAGCGTCACCTGTCACACCTCAGCCTGAGCATCTCCATTGTTCTCCGCTGCTGAAGGGTGAATTGTATCCTGGGAGGAAAACAGGATTACACCTATGAGCTGGTTTAAGTGACTAACACGCATGCAGATGCCCCTTGAAAACACGCATCTGATCTTTCCTCCCAGCTGCTGTTGGCTTTATGGATTGCAATTTTAGATATTCTTTTGTGTTGTAGCCTGACTTCAGCAGCAGCAGATGAGCGGATAGAAATTTGAAATTGTAATTTTTTGCACACATTGGCTTGTGAACACAAAGATAAGTTGTTTAAATGGTTTTGTATTTGTTTTTTTGTGGATCAGACTCCGAGCAAACACACCATCGCCATTCAATTGTCAGTAAAAAAAAAAATTCTCAGAGCAATCTCCCACTCCTCTAATATTCTCTAATATCTCACAGATTACGGCTGCAAATAAAGATTATTTTCATTATCGATTTATCTGCAGATTATTTTCTAGATTAATGGTTTGATGTATAAAATATCAGAGAACAGGGAAAAAACCCAACCCAGTTCCTCAAAGTCCAAATTGATGTCTTTAAATGTCTTGTTTTGTCCCTTTAATATAATATTAAACAGAGGAAAGCAGCAAATCTTCATATTTGAGAGGCTGAGAGAGCATTTTCTGACATTATGTTCTGAAATGTTTCAGGACATTTAGAGGGATTATTGTATGATTACATATTAGACATTTTGGGTTTGTGTTTTCAAGTACTTTAAACTTTTAAATAGGGCCTATCTCAGAAAACTGACTATATTTAGGCAAAAAAAACTCAAATGAAAAGGGATTTAGTCCACCAGGAATATATGTTTGGCAGTGTAAAGAAGACTTTTACTATCATAATTAAAAAAGAGAAGATTAAAAGAAAGATGAAGTTGTTCTTTGTTAAATGCTCAGAAAATTATACAGAGTTTGGTTGGTGGCTGCTGGTCAGAAATGTCTCACATGGCTGTTTGTTTTAGGGCTGCAACTAACAAACGTTTTCAAATTATTGAATAATCTGCAGATTATTTTCTAGATTAATTGATTATTGGTTTGTTGTGTAAAATGTCAGAAAATAGTGAAAAATGTCCATCTCAGTTTATCAAAGTCCAAGGTGATGTCTTTTATTTGTATTATATTTCATTTTATTGATTAATCTAGAAAATAGTCTTCAGATTAATCTATAGTGAAATGAACCGTTATGTGAGATATTAGTGTTTATTAGAGGAGTGGACGGGAGTTCATTTATTTTATGCTGCATTTTTTAAATGTTATTGTTTGGTTTCATTTTTGTATTTAAATATTCTCTGTTTATTCAGTCTTGAAACAACCAAACTCCAACATGGCCGAACTCCTTTGTTGAGTGGATCTCAGTGGTCACTGGACCATTCTGCATTTTAAATAGACTGGAAGTGAAATTCAACAACATATTTAAATGTCAGCTGACATCATGAATCCGCTCTGACGCTAGGGAAGCAGTCCCGAAGGTTTTAGGCTCAGTGAAGCAAACTAGTGCTCGGAGTGCTTGGCCATGATTAAAATCTGTCAGCCTCACCTGTTGTTACTTAGATTCCATGCACCTTTATAACCTCCAGCTCTTTATGGTTCTCTTTTCTGCGTCTGCTCACGTAATTTGTGTGTAAACTCCTCTTCCAGGGAGAAACACATGCTTTGATCAATTTAAAATAAGTAGGCGCACTTACTGTCATGTCTTGTCCATTACAAAACATCAGCATAACAACCTCTTACTGGATTTCCATTTCCATTTGACATTTCTAGGAATGGCAGAAAGCTGCACAGTTTGGACAGTTCTTCACTTTAAAAGCAAACACACGTATGAAATGTCCGTGCCGGTGATTGATGCAGAATCACAGCGGGTGATTCTACCGAGATGAGAAGCACGACTGATTTTCACAGCGGTGTTCATATTCATGGAGGCCTGTGGAGATGTGTGTGTGTGTGTGTGTGTGTGTGTGTGTGTGTGTATGTGTGTGTGTGTGTGAGACCCATTTCTAAAGTGACTGAGAGACACTGTGTCTGACAGTATCACCTCTGTGTGATTTACACTGAAAAAAGGCTTATTTTAAGTGTAAATTATACAGTAGAGCTGTTTTGAAGCTAATTGGTGCTCAGGGTTGCAGTGCATGGCTTAGCAATTGTGACCAATTTCATCCAGTTCTTTCTAAAGTGTTTGACTTCAGCAGCATGTCTGTGATATTAAATAATTTAACCTATAGAGCCCTTTTCTGTGAATAGACACGGTGACTATAATAAGAACGCTGCGGGATCGCGATTGTTGACATTTACTCATCGATGGAGAAACCAAGCGTTCGTAGTAAAGAGGAATCTTTGGATGCCTATAACTATCCTGCAGAAAAAGTTAATATTCCAGCATTGACAATCCAATTAGGTGCGTACACTGAAAAGTGTCGTGTTCAAAATCTTCGAGAAAAGCAGTCAGGACTTCTGGTCGAATGAGGTTATAGTAAAGTTGTTTTATTTAGTATAAAGTTGTGATGAGAGTATATCTCGGCCGAGGTTTCTGAAAGTCGCGGTCCACAGTCCACAAAGCAGAGCAATGTAGTTAGCTGTCTCTCGCTTGTTTCAGAACCCCGAATTCAAGTTTGTGTAAAGTATTATACATTCTTTGTTAGAGGCGCTGCCTCTCACTCATTGGTTTGTAAACGTAAACAATGTAACATGATCTTCTTTGTTGGTTTCTGGTTGGTGCACAGGCGTGTCCACGCCTCTTGGCAACACGAGTCCCTCCTTTGGCAGTAGGCGCATCATGCTGTTGTGACCCTGAGTTGTAGCTTTGTCTTGTAACTTCTGCCTTATTCAAGCAAGACTATGCACCTTTTTATACAACAGGTTCCACTCGTACTTTTCTTATCATTTGGTTACATGAGTTCACACATAAAAGATATATAAAAAAGAATGTAAAATAGAAATGTTTTTTAGTCTCATATATCTTTTATTTCAGTGTATTAGTTATACTGCACATTTCTGTAAACCTTTCAATGTCTGCATATTTCAGACCTTTTTAGTAACAGCAGCATTTCATTCACAATTTTAGGTCTGAGCAAACCTATTAATAATGGTTCTTCAGTGAGCATAAGTAAAACTAGCTAGGTGAAATAATCACACAATTGCAACCCAAAAAAAGGAAGACGGACTCGTCAAAAAGAGTCCAATAATAACGCCGATCGTGTTTTTTAGCAATTTCATAGCAATGTCTCGTCTATTCAAACAACAGCTCCATTTTTAAAGTCTGTGTGTCTGCGCTTAATGCTTAACAATATCACAGCATCATGTTCCGTTTAAAGTTATTATGTTGTCTTTAATATCACAATCAAGGATCGCAGAGCAGGTATATGTGGGAGCAGGCGATTAAAAAATAAACTGCGGCACCCGGGATTTAACCTGCGCTAACTAGAATAGCGGACAAAACAAATGAAGTCGAAAAGATAATAAAAGCAGGTCATCAGCTGGTGTCTGTATCAGCAGAACTGTGTTTACTTGTTCGAAAAACAAGTAAAATATCAAAGCGGCTCGAATCAACTTCCAAATGTACCGATACAATGAGACTAACCATCTTTTCTGAACATGTCCAAGCATTTCCTGTTATTCGGCAAACACATTATCCACCAACGAGCATGTGTTAACGTATTATTTTAATTATTTACAGATATTCGCCCCGTCAACACACTTTTTGCTTGCACCTCCAACACAATGGTCTCAGAGGGTGAACTGAAAACTGTGCATCTACTGTAGTGTACAGTGTGTGCAGAATTCTGTTATTGAGAAGCCTTTGCATCCGACTCCAAACGTGAGGTGTAAGAACAGCACGTGAAATATTGTCCATCGCTCGTCAGTGTAAAATTATACACTGAAATTTATCACCTCAAGTCGGGCAATTTGTAAGATGATGGAGCTCTATTCAGCACGTGCAAGGATACAGTCAGGACTGGATGTTATTAGAATTGGAGATTACTTGCCTGTGACTCAACGTGGATCATTGCTGCCGTGATGGAGCACATGAATATGTCAGGCTGACAGGTGACCCGCACACACAGCAGCTCTCCTCACAATCAACGCTTCAGGTAATTCATTCCGGGCATAATTCACTGCAAATCGTGTTTAACTGGCTCCATACTTGAGATTAAAGTGACACAGTTGCAGCTTTTATTTTTGTCTCTTTCTGGAGGAATTCAGCTTCCATATGAGTATAACCTCCATATGAATACTTAGTCTGACTGAATGTAGCTAACTTGCCCATGGGGGGGGGGTCTGTTGATAGAGAATCTGTCGTTGCTGCTCCCCAAGCAGCTGCCAGGGAAATGAGACATTGAGACAGGCTGGGGGATTTCACATTTTGTCATGTTCATTGTTTGCTCCTTCATATTTCCCTCCGTGCAAGTTAATGGTAATGGCACGTCGGCTGACAAGATAACAAGGGAGCTTCTGTTTAAAGATGAAAAATGAGCTTGTTTTCTTTTTTGTTTCATCCCCATATAATTAATGTTGATATAATCTTTGAATTTTGTTTTGATTCAGTGTATGTCGCTTTCCAGAAATGGCTCACATGTGTAATTTAGGAAGACTTAAAAGCAGGAGAAATTATATGTAATTTGCATCTTTACATAGAAAGGTAATATTTTTTTGATCCGTTGATGTATAATCCCCTTTTACGGTAAATGTTTACCTAATTATCACCATTTCCAGCAGATTCTGCAAGATCTTTGACATTTTTCACACTGTTGTTAATGTATTAGCGTGCTATTGCTCGTTTACACATCCAGCATTAGGCAGCGGGTGGATTCTGGGTTTGAACATCGGTAGAAGGTTATTGCTGCTGTGAGTGACATCAAAAGCTTGAACTTCAAATTATGATCAAAACACGTGAGAAAAAATGTGATTGTGGACAATAGTGGGTCACTGCTGGATGCTAATGCTACCTGTAAATCAAAGCTAAAGGATGCTAATGCTACCTGTAAATCAAAGCTAAAGGATACTAATGCTACCTGTAAACCAATGATGCAGGATGGTAACGTACATCTAAACCCATGCTGGAGGATGCTAATGCTACCTGGGAAGGATGCCCATCCTTGAGACTACTGGAAGCATATTTTAGAAGCACACAGATCGAGCTACAGGAAAATTATCATAAACCCCTTTTTCCACCCAAATCAGCATATGCAGGTTTTTAAAACATGAGGAAACCAGGTAAAAGAAATAGGCAATAGACTCCTTTCCTATTGACAGTAGATTAGCAGGCTAAACCTTTCTGTTTTCTTTCGGGTGGGTCACGTTCGACGTCACCACGTGGCTCCGTAGTCTGAACCAAGGCTCTGTATTTCTCCCACATTGTCAAAAGCAGTTCACTTCTTCTGATCTTACCTTTCACAATAAAAGCCCTAGCCGTACACAGCATCAGTGTTTACCAGAGAACAGTTCACGAAGAGGCCACAACTAACTAGCTTACAGTGGCTTTGTCCACGATGTCAGACATTTTCAAAAAGCGCATAGAGATGTTGACATCTTGAGGCATTTGGATTTCTTCTTCTTCTTCTTCTTCTTTTTATTTCAGAGGCACTGGAATTGCAGTGCTGCCTCCCGTGAGGTTACACATCTGGTCTTTACAAACAGGAATGATTTACGTGTTTATTTCACACAAGTGGTCACTGGAGACGCTTTCTAAAGCCAGGTGTGAACAGGGCTCTAGTTACTTCCTTTCAGGATTGTCACCACATTCCAAAATGTCTGCAATTAGGTTGACGAGAAGGTCCAGGTTGTGTTGTAGATGAATAAGCTGCTGGCATCAGTTGCAGCTCGACTTACAAAACAACCTGTGAGGCCAGCAAGGACGCCCACAGCACTTCCCTTCAGCCGGACCCCCCGGCAGGTCCAACCAGCCGTGAGCAACACTTTTTGACAGCTTCTTATTTGCAAACAAACAAATCCATGCAGTACTGAAAGCAGTTATAGTCATTTGGGAGGCACATGGGGAATGTGAGTCGGGTGTTGTGAGTCTTAACAAGGGCGCCCGCTCCACCCTGAACCCGCCTGATCTGCATAACCATCTGTAAACCCGATGCTGTTTGCAGAATGATTTTTGTACGCCTTCGACAAAATACTGCTGCATTTCCTGATCTCCATATCGATATATGTCTGGGGGGCGAGCAGGTTAATTAAATGTGAACGGTGTGGCAGCAACTTTTTATCAAGCACGGAGTAAAGGCAAGTGAAGTGACTGTTCGAGTTGCTACAAGAGCAATCAATGCAAAATAACGAAGGAGTATCTGTCATGCAGTGTGATGTGCAGACGAATGAATGCTTTAAGACGCTCGGGCTGTTTGAGCTTCAGCTGTGCATTAGTAATGAGTTAGTGGATTAATGGAGGGGAGATGCTCTGACACTTTCAGGTTACCTGTGGAAAATACTGAGACAAATCACAGGGATTATTAAGGACAACAAAGGACCAGACCTGTGCATGCAACAACCTAACCTAATGCAATAACCCAATTATATTTTTAGTAACTGTCTCCTGGACTGATTTTTAACAGCTTGCTGAGTTTTCTCAAATTTCAGTGGGTCACAAAGTGTGAAATCTGTGTTCTCACATTTTTGACAAATCATCTGACAGCAAGAATGCAAAATGAATTAGAGCTTTTATTTTACTCAACAGAACAGCCATGAAAAATGATTTATTGATTTACAAATGCAGACATTGCATTATTTCAGTTGATCATTATAGCCTGATAACAGCATGTTATTTAGATTAGTGCTATATGGTATATTTAGTAAAGTAAATAGGGAAGTTTGAGCCACAAAAAATGCTGAAAGATGCTAATGCTACCTGTAAACCCAGGCTGCAAGATGTTAATGCTACCTGTAAACCCAGGCTGCAAGATGCTAATGCTACATGTTAACCCAGGCTGCAGGATGCTAATGCTACCTGTTAACCCAGGCTGCAGGATGCTAATGCTACATGCAAACTGATGCTGAAGTTGGCTAAAGCTACCATTGAACCCATGCTGCAGGATGCTAATGCTACAACCCAACTGATGCTAAAGGATGCTAAGGCTACTTGTAAACTCATGCTAAAGGACGCTAATGCTACATCCAAACTAATGCTGGAGGATGTTAATGCACATCTGGTCAGTAAAATCTTGTGAGAGATGTTAATTGCAGATGTGTTCAACGTGCTTTAATTTAAATGTGCTGCTGCTGCAGGAGCTTCACATTTTAAAGTGGCTGAAATAGCAGATGTTGTAAAACGGGAGCCCGATAGAGTGAAAATAAAACTAGATTTTTTGATTTGCCTCTCGACTGCGGGAAGCAGAGCTCCACTCCTGCCTCTTTACTCGCTCTTCAAAAGTCAAGTCACTGTTAAAAAAAAATCACCCCGAGGTTTCTGCTCACTGACTGCACAGGAGTGCACACACGACTGCTAAGATGATCTTAAAAATACAAAAGTCTGCCATGAAAGTGTCTCTCTGCCCTGGTCTTTAGCGAGTAAGCTGCACTACATCAGACAGAAACTACATTAGCTGGCTCGTCTCTTGGCAACGTCACCGGCCTGTATGTTGCGCTGTGGTAAATATATAAACTGACAAACCACAAAGCCCAGAGAGAGGCCAAGAGTGGATGTTTAGATTTGGTTTATGTATTCATATGCATATATAAATAATATGCCCAGGACAACCGAGCTTACAAGACACACATATTTAGACAAAGCAACCAGAAACTAACATAAATGACTAGGAATGTAAATGACATATAAATTCAATGCAAAGACGCGAATAGACGCAAATCAATGCAGAGCTGCGTGAATGAAGCAAACACTGAAATTCGCTCTACAGAGACCAGACAAACATCGATGTTTAGAAATGTATGTGTATAATTTTTTATTAATCCATCATAATGGAGTTATTTCTGCATCATGTTGATACGTTTATTGCATTTAAATCATGGCAAAATAAGTTTATTATAAACTGACAAGAAGCTTGAGACCTTCTTACAAGTAAACTACAAAGCCCAGAGAGAGGCCAGGAACTTCTTTTCACTCGAGCGGATGTTTTGATTTGATTTTTGCATTCATATGCATATATAAATATTATGCCCACACACCATTATAGAGGAAAAGAGACCAACATAAAAGATTAGGAATGTAACGCAATTACATGTGTTGTCAATGCAGACGCGAATAGAAGCAAATTCACGCAGAGCTACATGAAGCTCTACAGTACCTCATATTTGTAGAGCGACTGGATGAAAATCAATGTTCAGAAATGTTTGTGTGTAAACCTCAGAATGTTTATTGGATTAACAATAAAGTCGCTGCTGTATTTATGCCTGGATGACGGAGTGTTGATGGAGCTACAATGTAAGCTTCGCCCTGATCCAACTAAACTTCATTCAGAAAACAAACATTTTAAAAGTTTCTTGCTTGTCGTCTTGCGGATGGACGTGACAAAGCATTAATTCAGACTTTTCGCTAATTAGTATCATTATGTAGTTATTTCGGCATCCTTTTGATACATTCATTGCGAGGTTTATTGCATTTTATTTGTGGGTTTATAGTGCTGTAGTAAAGCAGATTAATTCAGCCGACGTGTGACTTGCCGCTTGCACTATAACCTTAAAAAAACACACTTAGACTGAAGATATTCTGCACAAACAAATATTCTTGTCATTTAACTTACAAAACACCAATTAAAATCTACTGTGTGAATTACTTTGTTACTTTTAGTCATTCATTAAACATTTGTGTCACTACTTTTAAACATCTTTCCCCACTTTTTTGGAAAAACAGAATATTGAAATTCTTTGGAATTCTTTGAAATGCCATATTCTCGTTGTATACGTGAACTTTCTACCTCTTATTTACGAAATGTCTCCCTATTAAATCCTTCGTTTTTTGATACTAAGGCACACAAAAAAAGCTAAAAAATATTTCTCCACAGCTGCTGGAAATATCTCACCGTGACACCCCACCATCTGTAAATCCAGTTTTCTGTGAGAATAAGAAAGATCCAGCACTAAACTCCAACACACAGCCGTACATAGCCGGTAGGTGTTTTTAACAGCGCTTAAGTGTTAAGGTGGGAGTTTTCTTTGAAAGCCCAGCTGTCTCTGGCCCCAAGCCGTCCTACAGATTCTTTGTTTCGCTGTGAAATTAAAGAAAAACAACTAATAAAGCATCGGAATTTGAAGCAACATATCCCTAAATAGTACTGAGACATCCAAGACTTAAAGGAGACATAATATGCTTATTTTCAGGTTCATACTTTTGTTTACCAGAACATGTTTACATGCTTTAATGTTTAAAAAAAACACTTTATTTTTCTTATAGCTGCAATTTCTGTGAATATCTAAAACTTGACGATAACACTTTCTATGACATCTATATGTCTATAATACATTATAAACATAGTTAGAATGCATTATAATCTGCTTATAGCACTCATAAATGTTAATAATGCTTTATAACAATTTACAACATTATGACACATTTTATAATGACTTATAAGGTCAAGTATCATATTGGCCAATCCAAAATGGCCACCATCAGCCATATTGGAAATTAATTTTTTAATGTTTTGGCATGCATTGCTTGTTATGACCTCTGTGTACTTGGAAAACAGTTTTAAATGTTTATTACCAACTCAGCGTGAGCAGAGCTTCCATTAGAGCCTAATATAGAAGATCTGCGACAGGATTGAAAAATCGGCGGCCATCTTGGATTTGAAGGTCAAAAATAGGTCAAATCATCAAAACGACACCATCTATGAATGCCTTGTGCCAAAAAAGTTCCAGAAACCTTGTACTGTTTAGCATTGTAGGCCAAACCTTTCAAAAGTGTAAATCCAATATGGCTGATGGAGGCCATTTTGGATTTAAGGCTCTCAAAAGCTTTGCGAGGAGCATGGGGGCTACATTTATTTTTTAAACTTTATAGATGACAAATCCACTGAGAAACTAACCTCCGCTCACCACAGAGATGACCCAACTATTAAGACTGCACAATTAATCGAATATTATTTGTGCTTTTGGCTTCCTGGAATTAAATGAACATGGTTGACATTTGTTTTGGTATAATTGTACTTGTATTCTGCTTCTATCGGAGATGCACTGTGAATAAGAAGAAGTCTCATTGTGATGCATTTTTCTGCCCGTCTTGTTAGCAGTGCTTTGTGGGTGGTCACCTTTCATATACAGCCAATAAGTTTATGATTTAGTTCTTTAGTTTGTTTGTAAAGAGCACACAGTTGTTTATCCGGCCTCTTAATGTCGCTCTGTGCACCAGATTGATGCATTTAACCTTAACATACAATTCAATAACATTTAATATTCATGTTTTTTTTACATATCGCAGTAAAGAATATATAGCAGAGTCAGTTTTTTCCAGTATCGTGCAGCCCTGACTCGTACATTAACAGGAATTTAGCCCAACGTGGAAGTGAAAGCAGTTTGTTTAAATGTGAAAGTACGATAAAAACATTTTGTCCCTAAAATCAATGAATAATCTAATTTTGGCCATAATCGCGCAGCCCTAAATATATATATATAAAGTTATTTTGTGTAATGACTATCATATTTTTTTCTACTTTTCTGAATAAAATACTCATAGAAATCATTTTCGAGGCAGATGTAAAAGTATGTTTTATCATTTTCTGTGAATTGTGTCTTTCAGTTCAAATAAAAAAAAGAGGAAAGTGAATTTATTTCCCATTATTTGTCTGCCTCTGTTGACACAGACCACTCTGCAGAGTACTAAAATACTTTCAAGTCTTAATTGTTTGTTAATGTATATTTCAACTAAGGAGGGAAATTACTCCGAATTTTGAAATACATCTTCTTTTAAAGCTAAAACTGAAGTTCAGCTTTTAAAGCTGCATTACCACCAACAATATTAATAATATTACTATTAATAGTGATCATTATTGAAGCTGTTGCAGTCCTTATAACGTCCAAAGCTCTGCACTTTATCAAGCTGCTGCGCTCTGACACATCATGCAGTTTCCCCGTTGCCCTGAGCGCTGTGTGATAAAAGAGGGCGCGCCGCTCACTGATGGATATAGATTTTGAAAAGGATTTTTATCTCAAAGCCATTTCATGTCTCGTTGCATACATGACATGCAAAAGAGAAGAGGATGTTTCAATTGAAGCTGGATTTGTGTTTTTTGCTTCAAGAGGATATCTTTAAGATGTTCCGCTCTTCAGAGAGAAGTGTAGGTTTCTTGTCAAGATATATCACATTCCTGAAGGTCTTCTGATGTATTAGTCAATTAAAATGTCCCATTGGATGTGTGTACAGCAGAAGAAGCAATAAAACTAAGAAAAGGTTCTCAAGTACTGTACTTTAGTACAATTTTGCAGTATTTGTACTTGAGTTTTTCCATTTTCTGCATTTTCTCAACTTCCTGCAAATTGCGTCCTATGTGGAGAATATATTTTGGGTTTGCTGAGCGAAGATCTCGTGGAATCACAAGCACAATAGAGAAGGAACGAGTCCTACAACCAGGAAATGACGCATTTCAGAACTTCCTGTCCCCTCGTCTAGAAGGTGAAGAGATTTTAACGTTTTGTTCTACGACATAAAACACGTCAGAAAATCCCTGAAGCTTCTACGTGCCTTTAAAAAGGCGGATGCTAACACGTGTCTAAATGAGTCTAAACGTCATCACGCTAACATTAGCCGCCGTTAGCTTAGCGGTGGTGACGTGAAGACATGTTCCTTTATAGCCGGACGTTAGCTTCTTCAAAAATCATAAAAAGTGTTAATATGTGGAGATTATCCTGCTGAGCAAACGTGTTTTCTGCTATAATCCGAAATCCTAAAATAAAACATACAAACTTTTCATCGAAGGAACCAGTGCGATGCTAACTTTCAGGCTGGCCCACAGAAATGCACACTTAAAACAAGACAGTAAAAACAAGACGGCGGTCAAGTCCTTCTACAGCCGAAGGTAGAAAACCTCATCACGTTTTATGGATGAAACTTATTTATTTATGCACATTTTAACAATAGTAACAAGGCAGGACGCTGCTATTTAAAAAGTACCCGATTGAGGACGTAGGGATTTTATTATCGCACTTTATTAGCTTTTCACACAAGCGTGACAGACATCCAGACAAAAGGGAAAGAAAGATTTATACAGAGTTACAAAACAAACAAATCACAAGGCTTTTAGATAAAAGCATGCATTTTGTTTTTGCACAGAAATGTTCCAGCATTTTATGTCGGACAGTTCCTCAGGTTAGTGGTGTTGTTGTGCAGCAATGTTTAGGAATAGAAATAAACAGTTATATACTTTGTTAAACTCTAGTGTCACACAGTAAAATAAACCCCTTAAGAAAACAGACTTCCTGTTCAAAGACAATACTTAGTTTATACTTATCAGGTCCTAATTATCCCAAGAAATACATAAAAACAAAGGTCTTCTACTCCCCGACATCTCAAGGAAATATTGTACTTTTACTGCACTATATTTAGATTATTAATACAAAATATATTAAACTACACAGCAGTATATAAAGTAATTAAAACCTTGATGAACACATGAATGCATTAATAATTATAATACAATATATTATTCTTATTCTGCAGAATGAGTAATATTTTTGATACTTTTTGTATATTTTGATGCTGATACTTTTGTACATTTACTGAAACGTTTAGCTGTAACAGATGTTTTACTTCAGTGAAAGTAGTAATACCACAGTGTAGAAATACTCTGAGTAGTTCTACCTCTGGGAATTCATTTATTATGGCGTGTTTAAATTTAAAGAGGGACCTTATTATCTGTTCAGCGGGTACAGCGGCAGTAACGAGCTGAATTATCTTTACAATGAACCATTTAGTGCACAGTTCATCCAATAACAATGTAAATAATTATAATAAAGTGTTAAATAAGCCCTCTGGAAAAGTCAAAGTTTGAGTGTGCTCTCTTCAAAAGCTCCATTATATTCCCTTTTCACTGAGGGCTCTCACTGCAGAATAAACACACACTTCTCAGTCCACTCACTGTTAAATTACCTTTTTTCATCGTCACTTTTACTTTTTTTAGGGTGCAACATTCAGGCTGTTTTGGTCGGAAACACAGCCATGACAGACCTTAATTTATATAGCTGCTACAGTAACGTTTATAAAGTGAATATTTAAAGCTGCCACCAGGGAGCACCACAACATGTGTGAAACACAACATCTGAAACGTATCCAACACGCTCTCACTCCCAACTCGGGACGTCCTAAATTCCGATACTTCGGTACCAAGTTGCCGCCGAAATCCTAAAAAACCACAATGTTGTCCTGAGCAGAAGCAACTAGTTTTGTTGCATAAGTAAAATACAGAATTGTCTAATGGGAATCCCTGACACCAGTCTTTCTCAAAGAGTGGACAGCGGACCACCGGTGGTCCGTGAGTATATTGGTAAAATGTACTGTTAAATTAATATATTTTAAGTTTAAAGGTATTTCTCAAAGTGTTTAAAAATGATTAGTATAGAGTGTAGCATAGATGTAGAAAAACCTTAATTTTCATGAAAAAAGCTTGAATGTGAAAAAATACTTAATTCTCATGAAAAAAGCTTAAATGTGAAAAAAACCTTATTTTCATCAGTAAGTTGCGGCTCTGTTCGCTCGGACATAAACTCAGTAATAAATGTAGTCTACGTTTCATATGATGTGTAAAATCTATCAGCATTTACTGTTTAGATCACATATGAATGAAATGCTTGTAGAATCCGTAGTTGTATTTGTATTGTTGATTTAATGTAGAGAAGGTCACATAAAGCTCAATATGAGCCTGTAATGTGTAATATACTGTTGGAGTGGTAAGCAGGCCTATTGTTTTTGGATATTTGGGGAGTTAGGTGGTCCTTGAGGGTTTTTTATTGGTTAAGTGGTGTTTGGTCTGAAAAGGTTTGAGAACCCCTGCCTTACACTATCATTAAAGGAAACAAGTAATCCCATTACTCTGATGGCGTTACTGTCTAACAGTGCTACAGCAGTCACTACTTTAGGTTTCACTCTTCTTCACTGAAAACAGCTGGTTGGAAACAAGTCGATTTGGATGTCGGCCATCAAACCAAAACAATGAGCTGAAAGAGATTAAAAGGGGAACAGCAGAACGTGGTACTGCAGTACTTCCCCACTGTGCCTGTTTTAGTATTCAGTATTATCTGATCGTACACTGGTCTGAACACTTTGCAAACTTTAAAACTATGCAGAGAAACTTGGGACATCCTCTCTGTTACCAGGTCAAAATCTTTCTCTGACATATTTTTTCTTCCACAATGAGTTTTTCTTTGCCCTGGTGTGACACCCGCTCTGCCGGCTGACACTTTGACAGGCGAACTCCAACACTTTGTGGCAGTGCAGATCCAGGGTTAGTAACACGGAGCTCCCTCTGGAATACAAATCCAACCCCCAGATGGCAGCTTGACAAATCACCTATCAATACCTAACCCTTGTAGTTTTGCAGGATAAGTTTAAATATGGCAGTGAGGGAGGTCAGCGGCCTTTACCTCCAGCGAAGAGCAGTTGTTGTCCCGTCCATCAGCGCCACAGACGCCCCCGCTGAGCAACGCTACACGCTGGTATTGATCTATGTATAGGAAGTGACTACGAGGATTACAGTTTGGTCCAGGAACCGTATTTATCAGATACAATAATAATAATAATAATAATAATAATAATACACTGTATTGATCATCTTCTCTTCCGGAGACGTGTAGAGTAACCTTTAAGAGCAGTTCTAAAGTGAACCTGTGATTAATTACATTTTTGCTCAAAGAGCAACGTTTTTCTTTCTATTTTCCCAGTTATTATTCTGAACACGCTTTCATGATTTGAATGTGTTTAATGTAGGCCTAATTTAATCTGTGTTTTATCTTGAATATCTCCAATAATAAATGAAACAACAAGACGAAAGATACGGAATGAAAGACGCTCTCAGGTGTGAAAGTTGACATTATTATACCATAATATCGATAAAAATTAAAAATAAGATGTGACAGTTTAGACTTTCTATTCAATTATTTCCCATTTCTTTGAAAACCAAAGAGCAGGAAATAATCCGTCTGTCAATTAGATGGCTTTCTAATAGACAAGCCGTCATTATTTACCAATTACATAAGATCAGGAACAAGCAGCTGGCAGACATAACTGACACGAGCATTTCTCACCGTCTTTCTCCTTCATTTCTAACATCTAAGCAACTCACAATCCGCTCCTGTAGCTGCTCATCAGTCAGGATCTGCACGCGTTCAGCTTCTTACAGCACAACAACTCACGATTGTCACCGGGAGTTTTGTCTCCTTTATCTACTTCAGAGGAAGGGGATGTTGCCCTGCCTGTGACAGCCGTTTCCTGCCGTTTCCTGCTGGCTTTCCCACATTTTTCAAATACGCGTTTAGCTGATTGAGAGCTTAAAGAATGTACGATGCATAGAGGAAGCTCAGCCTGCAGAGAGAAGCAGCCTTTCTGCTGTAAAATAAGAAAATGTGTTATTGCGTTCCGAGATATTTCAGAAGGAACACCTCCATCAACATTGTGTGACTGATTATTAACTCCCAGGTTCACTGGGAAGCAATAAGGTTTATAATAAATGGGAATATATAAAGACAATTTACACTTTTAATTCAGATAAACTGTAGATATTTTTTTCAAAGTAATTTTTCATATTCTTGTATTTTCTTTTATTATATTTTGTTTTTTGTACACATTTTATTTGAGTTTATAATATTTTTTAAAATATTTCTAATAATATTTTAAAAATATTTCTAATAATGTTTAAAAAACATATTTTTTTAATATTTTTTTTAATATTTTTTATAATAGTTTAAAAAATATTTGCTCTTATTTTTCCAGTTGTATTTCTCTTGCTGTGTTTGTATGCACCAAAGCAAATTCCTTGGATGTGAAAACCTACCTCTTTTTTTTGTGAGCAGTAGGATGCTCGTTGTGAGAGGCGTGAACAACAATGGATTAAAACTCATTAAAAAGTTCTTATATCAACTGAGTACAACTGTAAGTCAAACAGGACAAATGTGTGCACGCGTCGACGATGCAGACCGACAACTAGAATTACAGCCTCGTGGTTGTTTGCTGTTCACCTCCATGTCTCTCCAAAATCCCATCCCTTCATCATTTTATCCTGTGAGACGTCTGAGAAATTGTCATAATTAGCTTGTGAATTCTTGAGTTATTGCCAAAAACTTGTTTTGTGACTTTTGACCTTTGACCACAAAATTGTAATCAGTTCATCTTTAGGTCCAATTTGTGCTAAATTTGAAGAAACTCCCTCCAGCTGTTCCTGAGATATGAGACCAACGGAGTCCCTTCCAGCCAGCGCGGAGGCATTGAGATGCTAAACTTGGGCAGGACGCCAATTTCGATGCCATAGAATGGAAATTGGCCGAACTGCTGGAACTTAAAGGTGTAATATGTAAAATGTCCACAATAACATCTGTAAAAACGACTTGCCCTGTGTTATATATTTAGTTGAGTTCTTACATTATCCCAGATGTTCCAGAGAAATGTGTCCCTGAAGGCAACGTTTCCTCTCTCCTGTCATGGCGTCGTCTCCCCTTTGAGCAGCGTCAGCGTTGTGTTTGTCTGCCAGAAGCTTCATAAACTGACTTTTTATCCAGTTTTAAGCCACATTTTTAAGATGGTTTTCAGAGAAACAAGCCGAGCATGCGTTAGCCTTTAGCTCGTAGCTGCTCCGCCCTGTGTACACAGTGGAAACACTCATTTTTAACGTGAAACTTCTTTATTCAGTGTTTTTACCACCTTTACTGACCAGGTCCGTTTATCTTGGAGAGGAGGAGACTTCTGAGTAAAATCCTCCTGCATCTTACGCTAACGGAGAAACAAGCTGAGCTAACGTTAGCCTTTAGCATGTAGCTGCTCCGCCCTGTGCCTAAAGGGGAAACACGGATTTTTAAAGTGAACACGTTACTTTAGGTCCAGTTTAATATGCAGCTCAGTTTCATATATATAGGCCGGGAGTCGCTGCTCCGTCCCTCTTTCAGCTAGAATCCCTGATCTGGACAGTTGTACGAAAAAGTTAGGATTTTGCTGCTTTGTGCATTATGTTTACCCAAATTGTATTTCCATTTCATTGACCATAAATGAAGTGCTTTATTTTAAGGAGGATGTTCGAGAAATATAAGATGTTCTTATGTAATTACATAATAACCCGTGTACGACTTCAACCTGTTCCTGCCTTTATGTTGTACATAGCAAAGGGTTTGTACTGCATGTTGTGAACTTGAATCTTGTTTGTTAGCTCTGTTTTACAGAGCCATGGGGGTGGCATGCACTATTATTAAAACGTCTCATCTTTTTGATGCACACAGTTCAACCAGTGCACCTTGTTATTCTTCTTTCACAAGAAGTGATACAAATCTTAAGAACAATAAAAAAATAGGGCATGTTGATGTGAGTGCACCGTGGAATATGTGCAGGCTGTGATCAGCATCCTGCATTATTCAGCTCCATGAACAGGTTTCTCCTTTGAACAAGCAGCGTTTTGTTTACATTACACTCAAGTAAAAGCAGCTCAAAGCACCATCAAACCGCCGCCTTGTCTGAGGCGTTCAGGTCTTAATAATAGAGACCGATCTTTGATGAGAGCGACGCCATATTAAAGTATGTTGTCATCCTTATGTTAGCTGACCATAAAGAGCTCACCTTTGATAAATGAGTTTAAAGGAGAAGAGCAGGAAAGGAAAGTTTAAACTGCAGACACAACCGCTGAGAACATGAAACTGTTCAACTTCATGTTACTGCCAAAAGATTACATTCACATACCTGGAGCTCTGTAACTAAGTACACTTAATATTCACTGGGGCTGGAAGAAAATATAGCAATATCATGTTTTGTGATACTGATACTTTTTAATCAATAGTTAAAAAATATATACAGTTTGTATAACTATAGATATATATTTATATATATACTGTGTATATATGTGTATATATATATATATATATATATATATAGAAGCCGGAAATTTGTCAGCAGTTTACCTGTACCTTTGTTTTCAAAGTCATGAGGAAATGCATCGTATGCCGAGGATTGTGGGAGTTTTAGCTGCACGGAGAATACACACATGGTAGAATCCTCGACATCGTACTTTTTCATTTAAGTATTAAAATCCTCTGCTTCTCACACTCAACCTTGGACCACAACCTGCTTCCTGTTTGTTTTATGCAGTTTAAGAATTGTCACTTCTTCTTCTTGGGTCATAAAAACTGTTGCCACGATGCATTTCCATCTCCTCCAGAAAGCATTTGGCAGAATATTGTACCACATATAAAAAAGGTTGCACTGCGGTGCTCACGGTTCATAAATGATTCATGTTTCAGGCTGAATCTTCTCTGTTCTGAATGACGCCTGCTGGTGAAATAACTGGCCCGTCAATAGAGAGCGCTGACAGTTGACGTGACTACAGAGCGGCTCGTCTGCAGGCTGAACGTTGACCATATGACAGAAATATCTAACAGTCGCAGACAAGGTGCCAAACTCAACGCATTTTTTACTCATCAGGCTAATTAACCTATCTGGAGCAAGGCTGCGGCTCGATATCAGCAACCATCTGTGCCATTACCGTCTCCTCCACCCATGTCTCAGCAGACACGCCAGCCATCAATCACAATCTGCTGCTTGCTCATAATGAAGGCACCATCATAGGATAATTGTTAATGAGGGGGACATGCATAAGGATATATGGCCAGACTAAGAGATGACATCTGCTGCTCGTGCTAGATTCAGTCAGGAGTGGAGGGATGCAGGAAACTAACTGTAAGTCACTGTGCAGCTGGTAAACACGACAAAATACTTTCCAACACATTATAATTATGACAGAAAACAGCGTCATTCTAATTCCTTCAAAGTTGAGCCTTAATTTCATAGTTTTTAAGACAGCAGATGAAGAGAATGTTAATTAGTAGCAAGGTAAATACAAAGGCATCGTCCAGATAAAGTTTTGCTGCCTCTAAAACATATTTTTCACCTTTTCCAACATGGCGTCGCTGTGAAAACTGTCTTTATTTAAGTTTCTCACCAAAAACTGCATTTTACAAGATTACATTTGAACACATCACAATAACGTTATAAGTTACCTTCACCCAATTATCATTTTTACTGAATAGAGCTTGAACGCATCATAATGTAACTCAATGGAACCTTAGCGTTAGCTGTTAGCTGTTTAAGGGGAAACAAATCAAGGCCTTGAAAGTTTTTGAAAAAAGTCATTGAAAGTGCTTGAATTTATATATTTTGTGCAAAAAGCTGCAACGGTATTTAACCTTGATCCGTGTCATGAACTATGCCCTGTTGGGTCCTTGAATTTCAGGGAATTGGGCCTTGAAAGTCTTTGAATTGGATGTTTAAGAAGGTGTGGGAACCCTGTATTAACTAAAGAATGAATACAGTGTTTTTGAGAATTGATACAGTATCACAAAACATAACATCGTGGTATTATAAGTCATAGTGTATTGATATTTTCTTGCACCCTTATTGTCACTAAATACATTTTAAGTTCTTGCACATACCAGAATCAGAAGTTGGTTTATTGCCGTGTAGGTGTGTATGTGTAATGGTGCAAACATAAACCCAATAAAAGAAATGAAAATGGAAAAATAAGAGAAAATATTGCAATAAAACAATTTTTATTCAAAAAAAATCAGACAAATGTGTACAATTAACATAAATATACAAAAAACACAATACAATAAGAATATTACAGATTACTGTGCCAGGATATGGACAGTACATCTGAATGTCAGTGGAAGAGTTGTGCAGTTTTCAAAATGATAGTATTGTGCAGAAAGGTGCAGGATTGTCAGAGTGATGTGCAAAGCTACGCATATGCAAAACAAATCTCTTACTGGAGGTTTGATTGGATTCTTAGATGAACTGGGTCATTTGTTCTTAAATTAAATAAGTTTTGGAGCACGCAAACACTTAAAATATGTCTTGTATTCTCAGCTTGTTTCTCTCCTTTCTCTGGGAAAGCTGGAGGACAAACACAAATCCATTTTGTCTGTACAGCATCTGTTTGTGTGTTTTGTGTCTAGCTTTGCAGATGCCCTTATATTTCCCTTTTTATTGCTGATAAACAGCATGCTGGAATCGCCCTCTGCGCAGCACCGTGGCTCTTCATGTGTTCCAGTCGTCCTTATGATGTCCCGATACAAACTGTCAAACGCCTCCTTGTGTATCTGCACTGTGCATGTGGCAAGGGGAAGGTAACTAGCGTGCTACGTAAAGGTATGAACTATGAAATATTCATGAAGTGCAAAGTTTTCAGCAGAGCCCGCACAGCCTGTTACGCTTCGTGTGAGAAGCATTCACAGCGAGATGCAGATATCCCTGTAAACAAGCTTATTCCTATGCTTTTAAAGGATTATTTACCTACAGAATGCCGAAATAGAAACAAATAAATAAAAAGGAGTGAAATGCAATAAGTGTTTTGTTTTTTTATGTCATAAGCCCTTTTTCGCACGGGTCGAGTATTACCAGGGTACCTGATGTGACACACACACACACACACACACACACACACACACACACACACACACA
>CALSCE010010657.1:6439350-6456043 GCA_943593645.1 Bovichtus variegatus | reverse complement strand
TTGGTTTTTATTTGTCACCATCTTGGTTTTGGACGTCACCATCTTGGGTGTTGCCGGAGGTCGACGCTTGGTTGAAACCATGAATAACATTCATATGATTGATGCAACTATGCAATAGATTAATTCATTATCTCAATTTCTGTTTCTGCATTGTTACTGGTGTCAATTTATCCCACAGATTGGTGCATAAGACACTTTTAAGTGTTGATCATAAGCCTGCTATGAAATCATGAAAATAAATCTTTACTAATATCTCTTCAAAGCAGCTTTAATTGCATAAAACTATTCTCAGCGAAGTGAGTTCTGTAGTTAATCCTTGAATACATTGTTCAAATGACAAATTCCTATTTTAATGTCAAATTAAAAGCCATATGTACCGGCTCCATTGGTTGTTGTTTTCTAAACACATTTAAGTGTTTTGTTCATGAAGAATAAAACCATATGCACTGAAACATAAATGCCCCACAGAGTTGGCAGCGCAGGTTCACCTCAGCATTATATACTATCTTTAATTATAAATGACACACTGAAAAGAAAACCTTTTGCTTGACCTACAGTATCACATCACATACAACTGTCTCAATTTGTGGGAGGCAGAGACCACGTCGCCATATCTATATCCACATAAAAACATAAACTGTAAAACCTGCCTACCATAGAGCAGTCTTTCTCAAAGAGTGGTCCGTGAGTATATTGGTAAAATGTCACATTTTAAATTAATATATTATAAATTTAAAAGTGTTTCTCAAAGTGTTTAAAAATGATTAGTATAGAGTGTAGCATAGATGTAGAAAAACCTTAATTTTCCTTGAAAAAAACTTGGATGTGAAAAAAACCTTAATTTTCATAAGTAAGTTGCGGCTCTGTTCGCTCGGACATAAACTCAGTAATAAATGTAGTCTACGTTTCATATGATGTGTAAAATCTATCAGCATTTACCGTTTAGATCACATATGAATGAAATGCTTGTAGAATCCGTAGTTGTATTTGTATTGTTGATTTAATGTAGAGAAGGTCACATAAAGCTCAATATTAGCCTGTAATGTGTAAGATACTGTTGGAGTGGTAAGCAGGCCTATTGTTTTTGGATATTTGGAGAGTTAGGTGGTCCGTGAGGACTTTTTATTGGTTAAGTGGTGCTTGGTCTGAAAAGCTTTGAGAACCCCTGCTGTAGAGGTTACATTAGAATATCCTGCATGCTGCTACTAGAAGATACTTACTAAAGGCTGAAAACAGCAGCATGAGCTTGTCATTGTGTGTTGGAGGAAGCCTGCTGTGTAGATTTTAAGGTCGGGATGAAGTTTGTGGGTTACTTCACCCTCCTCACCTCTGCAGTGCATGCTGCTCTGCTGTGAAGAAGACAAGCGTGGCCGTGGCTGCCTCGGGCATGTTTGTACGGGCAGGTGAAGGACGGATGCTGCATGGTGTGTGCGGCCGGGGAGGGTGACTCCTGCGGTGAAGGGCTGCTGTGCGACTCTGTCGGTGGGCTCCACAGCTCCTGCGTGTGCTCCTCCTCCGGCCCCGTGTGTGGCAGCGACCGCCAGACTTACCGCAGCATCTGCCGCCTGACAGCTGAGAACAGGAAAGCCGAGCTCGGAAACGGGAAATGGGATTCTTCGAAGCCCAAAAAAAGGTTTTCAAGTATTTATTTACTATTCACAACTAAAAATGTGCTCTATGTCTGAGAAGAGCATTAACGGGTTAAAACATTTAACCTTTTTTAAATGTGATGCGAACTCTGAATCTAGCGTGAGCTCTGCATGACGTCGTGTAAGCAGATGACATGTCAGCTATAAGTGGGATTCACCTGATGGATGATCCACAATTGCACAAGTTGGCATCGGCGCGCAGTGTAATTGAGAGGATGTAGTGAAAGCTACAGAATCTGCTGTTGGTTTGTTGGTAGAAACTCTCTGACAGGCACAAATACTTGGTGCCAAAGTAGCTCTTGGCAATGCACACACTGACGTTTGCATTTAAGGCTGTTTCTACAGAGACAAGTTCATTGTGCAACTGTAAACACAGCAGCGGCTTCAGAAGAGAAGGGTTAGAGGAGATATGATCAGGGAAGAGATTGCGCTGCCCTGAGGTGACACAAACACAGGTGTCCACAGCAGATTGCATTTTAAAATGAAACCCAACTGGCCTTAAAATGTTGAAGTTTGACCTTCCATTTCCTGTTTCAGATCCAACAGCTGGAACTGTATAAGTGGTGACAAGGCAGCAGAGATTAAACGAAGGCTTTGGCACAAACTTTTCTATATTATGACCTCAGTTTTTATAAAGGAGGACCTCACTTAAATTACCACCAATGAAAGTTAATAGTAAAGCAATGATGTGGGAGTCGTGCAGCTTTGTATTTACTCATGTGATGAGAAATAAAAAGAATAAATCGTTATTGTCTTTTTGCTTGGAACAATAAAAAAATCAGTTTATGAATAATAATAATAATAATATCATTATATTGTATCATAGAGCGCTTTTCACAGCACTCAAAGACACTTTACAGGTTAAAATAATCAGGGTCTTGTTTAGGGTCGTAGGTCGAACCTGCGGCACATGGACTCAGCCAGAGTCCATGTGCCGCCCGCAACACCTATTGAGCCACCAGGGCGCCAAACTTCAATGGTTATTTGTGGTTGAAAGGTTCCACACGAGGTCAGATCAGTATGTAAAAATATTCAAATACACCATTTTTAGAAAAGGTGAATACAACACATTTATACTGCACGATTAGCATAAAGTGGGCGTGTCTGTAAAGGGAGACTCACACGTATCTATATCTATAGATATGTAGATATCTTAAGGTGAGTGGTCGAGGGACGTTGTGAATGTGGCCATGACAGTTTTTAAGCCTGACTTTGGTTATTTAGCCTTCTTCCTGACGAGCTAGCAGTGGATTCCTCAGACCTTGTGTTTTCATATGATCAGAGACGAGAAGCACGTTGTGGAGAAGCTGATGAGTTTTCAAAGGACCGTGAAGGAAGCATGCGCGACAAGTTCAACTTCATTGCTGATGTGGACGATAAGAGCGTCTCTGCTGTGGTGCATCTGGAGCTTTACCGAAGGTAAAACAACCCGGAGCTGGAACGTTACAATTCTCACCTTCAACACTGAAAGTTATATTTTATAGCAGAGTGCATTTCACTTTGTCTCCGTGTCGAGCGGCTCTGGGTTCGTGGTTTCGGAGGATGGCTCACGTGCTCACCAACAAGCGCCAACAAGTGGAGGGAGAAGCAGCTCGCACTACGACGCTACAGGACAGTGATTCCCCTCAGCTCCCGCTGATCCTTAAAAAATAAAAAAAGGCCTTAATTGGTATTAAAATGTCTTAAACCAATCTTTCAAAAGTCTTAAAAATCCTAAGAAATGGGAAGTAGGATTTTATGTATGACTTGTTCCTGACTTTGTGTTGTAAAAATCTCAAAATATTTAGTAGCATCTGTTTTTTTTTAATTATTTACCAAATGCCTCTCGCGTTTAAACGTCACGCAGATCCTGATAGTGGACACATTCTGTGTAAAATTGGTCTTAAATTTAATTAATTGTTTTTCTCTCGGCCTTATTTCCCATCGACAGGGACTTTAATGGACGTTTGCCTGATAACAGCGTGGTATTAAAATTTTAATTACATTTCAACTGTTAACATGACACTAGCAGTGTTGTACATGTTGTATACTTGCACACTTTACATTTCCGAGAAAAAAATTCTTATTTTTTTTACATCATCCGTCAAAATGAATACATCAGTTTAGAAAAACAAAAAAAATGACCTTATATATACATTATTGGTAAAGAATCAGTCAGGACTTTTTATTCCATTAATGAGTTTTGTTATATTTTTTAAGAAGTGCACATTTTCTTACAATTGAAGGCGTAATTAAGTTTTCAGGACATTCTTCATCATAGTGTGCGACCGGCTTTAACGCTGCTGTTTTCCTTGCAGTTTCTCATCAAAGCATATTAATCCAGCAAAGTTATTTCCATGGAGAAAGTCAACAAGGGCCTCTGCCCACTAAAATTAAGCCTGATTTCTTAACACGAATTCCTCTGGGGTGGTCTGGTAAATTCAAAGCCTCAGATTTCTCTGAATAAAATATGTCGCCGCTCAGACATTGCTCTTACACAACCAAACACAAGAATGCCTTAAGTTTCCTCGGACTGAGAGGTGGAGGAATGTGTCTGAACACAATGCTGTAGCTCCGTCTTACTCTCCTTGCAGAGGGACTTTTAAAGCTGGACTAAAAGGCTAAACTTGTCCCGACATAAGACACTGCCCTGGGACACATTCGGTTACGAGGAGGCAGCCAGAGACTAATCCCAGGCTGAGATTATAAAAATAAAAATAAACTCATTTCCAGTGCAGCTGTTATTACTAAAGATTTAGCTGGAAATCAAGAAATAAACTTTGGGGGTTTAATTAATAATGTTTTCTACTTTGTTTTGATGCCAGAAGTTTCGTGGTTAAAGGTTTGATGGGAAATAATGTAAAGGATATAAACTAGACGCACAGGTTGGATTTTACATCAGAAGAGAAAAACGGAGGAATATTTAAAGACGAGCCCGTTAAAAAAAATACTCCAAAGATTTAGCATTGGACTATAACACTGTCGGACTCAAGATATTTTATATTTTTTATTCTTCTATCTTCTGTCAAAACATTTCCCACAATCCCCCTCGACGTTTAATCCAGAGTATATTTAATGTAAATCAAAGGTAAATTTATTTGCTCCATTTCAGGACTCGTCAACGTTTTTCAGGCCGAGGACCTTTTGAGAGACGGAGCAGGGACTTTATATGTGTTTAAAATGAAGTTGCATATTAAACCTGGCCTACAGTAACGTGCAGGGCGGCCTACAGTGTCATGTATTAACATTTTTACTTTTTAAGGTGCAAACGATAATTTATAAAAATATATATAGAATATAATAAGCTAACTAGTTTGTCGTTATGGATCCACGCAGTGATTCAGCTCACGTGTTTGCACCAATAGGTTGATTTATCTTTGCTAATAATATGTTGGATTCATGTTCCTGTTATGTGTTTAAAACATTATCAAACAATTATTATCATAAACATTATCAATCTGGCGGCCCCCCTGCAGTACCTCCCCCCTGCAGTACCTCGAAGGACCCTTAGGGGTCACAAGCCCCCTGTTGAACGCCCCTGCTCTAGATTCACCTGCGATAGGCTTCCTAGAAGAATCTAAAGCAAACCAGTCACGCTGCACGATTCTCATGTTCGCTGAAAGGGTCTCAAAAGTCACTTAGTCCAGCGAGAAAGTCGCCAAATTGGCAATAAAAACATGATGTTTTACACACTGATGTTGAAGATAGTTGAATAAAAAGAAACGTTGAGATAAAGCAGTAATGAGTCTGTCGTCATGTCTCTCCCCTGCTGAAGCGAATGCTTTAGGGACGTCACGAGACTCAATACTGCGGCACCAAGTCCATGCCAAAATGTTGAAAACGTGACAGTTCTCGTTTTTCTACACTAGGGAGAGTAGCGCCCGGAGTACCGTCGAGGCTCTCAACTAACACTGTCCTGTTGTCCCGAAAGCAAATATGAAAATAAATTGCAAGTGACAAAAGAAAATGTGTTTGTGACACAGTAAACTCACTGAAAACTCATCAACTACATTTTTTCCTGAGAATGTTGCACTGTGAACATCAAATCCGTGTTAAAATCGGCAGGAGAGCTAGCTAACGTTAGCTGTTAGCTTCTCGCTGTTAGCTTCTCGCTGTTAGCTTCTGTAAGAAAAATCAATGTATTAAATGTTACAATGCACCTTTATTACATCCTTATTGATAAGTATTATGAATGTTTAACCATTATGTGCCTTATTATTCTTCTCATATTTAGAAGTGTTAAATGTTGTTAAAATTAAGTGACTGCGCATAAGAATGACCAATAAACTGAAATGATATACAATATTGTAAACTGTAAAACGTAAGGGTACACCACTTCTTAAAAGGGTGACTGAAGATCTGACCGGAGCAGAGAAGCACTAAGAGGCGTGGACACGCTTAAGTGCCAACAAGGGGCCAATAGGACCTGGCCCCAGCCAACCAATGGGAGAAGACTATACCTGAAAGGCGGCGGGTATAAAAGATCTTGTACAACAATAGATAGGGGCTTGTCCTGTGAATCTGTGAGACATTTAATGTGGTCTGTGGAACGGTGAAATAGGACGGACCGCAGCTGCGTACTTTTGTAATGTTCATCATATCATCATCATCGAATAAATATCGTTTACTTTAAGAGAAGTTTTTCCGCAATTGATTTCTGCGGATCTCCTTTTCAAATTAAAAGAACACGACACTTCTCGCTGTTAGCTTCTCGCTGTTAGCTTCCCGCTGTTAGCAGCCGGGTTCCATAGAGTTCCACTATGGTGCGTTCAGATCTATTCAGTAAAATCGAACATTAGGCAAAGGTAAATTATAACATTGATGATGTGTTCAAATGTAACCTAGTAAAATGTAGTTTTTGGTGAGAAAGACAGTTTATTCAGCAATATGAAATATATTAGATCAGGAATTACGACCTGTTTAACCAGTATAGGATTTATTGTTTAGATTTTTAACGTGGTGTTGAATTGGTATCGAGAATCGTGGAATTTCAATAGTAATGGTATTAACTGCTAAATCTCCTACTTAGCATTACAAACACAAACATTGCAATTGTTGTAACAATGAGTGAGAAAATGTTTTTGTTGCTTATTCACAGTACAGTTTCTCTGGCGGGCCGCTTGTCAACTTGGTGAGAAGATTCATATCATTATTCATCATTTGCATGTTTGTTTCTGCTTCTTGTTTTATTAATGACAGTGAGGACGAAGGTCATGATTTTGTTTTATTTATTACCCAAAGTCTCCGGTCTGCTCCTTCAGGTTCAATATTAAGCCTCCCTCACAGTATCGTTGCCGTGGATAAAAATAATACAGATGGTACTTTCATTTATCAAGGTCGCTGCCTCCAGCATCTAACATGCAGTTATTATATGCAGAACAGCCATACATACAGTATGTTTTATACAGCGTCCTTCATTGTGAAAGTAACTGCAATAACCAAGAATGGTAGTTTATGTTGTAGGTAAAAATAACTTTTAATAGACAAGAGCTATGGTATGTGCACTGGAAGAAAAAAGGCTCTTTTTGTAGTCGTTTTGTGTGTCTCTATGAAGTCATTTTGTGTCTCTTCGTGGTCGTTTTGTGTGTCTTTGTAGCTTGAATAAATAAATCCAGTTGTTTGAAGATGTGGCTACACATTTGAACAAATAAACGCTGGTCTCAATTAGAGGCCTAACTCAAAGGTTATTGTCCAGAACAACTTTTATTAATATAAGTATATAAGTATAGATATCAAGGCGTGAGGTTGTATTTCCAGATGTGAGCTCAGGTAAGAGTCCAGACCTCACAAAGTATACATTCAGACTTTTTTATTGCTGGCCGTGTGTGATGTTATGAACCTGGACAGGAAGTTGTTTCTGAGACTTCCTCAACACGCACAAAGCTACAGCGGTTGTTTCTGCCACGTTTATTGGTATCTGCATGGAGGTACACCGAGTCACAAAAAAAACTAATGACAAAGGGTCAAACTCGTGCTTTGTGTTTGGTGTGAACGCAGCATTAATTGACACATTAACACAATTTCAGCTGACTAACTCACTATCAATGTGTCCAGGTTTATCCCGATAATGTTACATTGTAAACAACAAATCTGTGTTGAAATCTGCAGCAGTCTGCTAGTTACCGTTAGCTGTTAGCTGTTAGCCGTTAGCAGCCGGTGGAGTTCCGCTATGTTGCGTTCAAGCTGTAGTCAGTAAAAATGAGTATTGAGCGAAGATAAATTATAAAATTATCATGATGTGTTCAAATGTAGTCTTGTAAAATATATTTTTTTATGAGAAACTTGAATAAATCCAGTTGTTTGAAGATGTTTTCACAGCAATATAAAATAGATATTTTTGAATTATGAGCTGTTTAACTTCCTTAGTGAAACAGTATGAAATAATAAAGAAGTAATGTTGGAGCTATTGTTTGTTTTTACTGTGGTATTGAATTTGTATCGAGTGCGGTGGTAAACCAAAAATGAATCACCTTCGGGTAAGAAATGAACAAATATAGAAGTTAGAGCTTTGCTGTTATTTAATGAAGAGTTTGAATTGTTACAACAGAGCCAATTGTTTTCAATTGAAAGGACAGACAACTTGCAACAAAGAGAGTTGCAAGAATCCGATGAGGAGTCTACAGAAACACAAGTCATTTATACAGTAGAGTTGCTTGGGCAGGACAGCAGGTAATCACATTTCTGTCTACCAAATGGGAACAAAGGCACAGAGACATCAGACGTGTTAATTACAACGGTTAACATCCGTCTGCTAATTTAGGGACAATGGTCAAGGTGGTGCCTTACTGTCTGTCACATGCCAGCAGGCAGTGACATCAGACATGTGTATTACACATGTGAGGAAACACACTGTAAGGCCAAGTAACAACTTTATAGAGACAAAATATAACTATAAGCCAAATTCGATATATTTAGTAATTATTTCTTTTTGTATCATTTTCCCCCGTTGGTGTAGGTTTCAAAGTAAAAAGCTTATCTGTCGCTTGTTCGGGTTTTACAAAATGCAGCTGCAGAACTGGCCTTTTTGGATGCGAAGGATAAGAGCATCCCTGCGGTTCTTGAGGCTCCAGATTGAACTGTGTATTATACTCGAGCTTCTCACAGGCAAAGATCTTTATATTCCTAATAGTGAAACACTGCCTGCCGTGACATTGGACCTGAAGCCTAGTGGAGTCTAACGTGCAACCAGAGGCTGTATTATCGACTCAAACCTACGATGTACTTTGTGGTGAAACATTTTTCATTCTCATCATGTGAAATCACTGATAAATTGAGTAAATTTAAGACAACATTTTAAGTGGATCTGAATAACTACCTTTAGTCGCATTAAATATAACATTGAGTAGATATAATTAAAATCCTAAGTCAATGCAATAGTAACCCTAAGTCAACACCACTAAAAGAATAGAGCATATAATTAAAATGCTCAGCAGATGTAGCTGAACACAAGAACAAATGTGGTACATTTACTGATGATATGATACTCAAAATAAATATGTTACATATACTTTTTGAATACATGTTTTCTTAACAAATAAAAGACATGTGAAATACGCGCCTGCTAATATTATATGTCTGGGGTTTTTATTGTGAAAGGTAAGAAGGAAGGAGTGGATCTGGTATGCGTTGTCTTTGTCGAGGTTGAAAGGAGCGATAAAGTTTGCCGTCTTCGTTCAGACTACGGAGCCTCATTAACATAAACACGTTTCGCACTATGTGATTGGCTGATGACTTTATTAGCGGTGCAAAAACTTACGCAGCTTTTTCTTCATGTAATATTGTTTTTTTGTTAGAAAGTATTTTCATGACAAAAACAACAGTTCGAAAGAAAGTTTTGTAAAATTAATCGCATAAAAAGGCGACAGCCTTTATTTTTACTTCCGAAGCTACCAGTGACATTTTTCAATGTATGTCGTCGTATTATATGATGTCATTACCTTAAAAAAAATATTTAAGAAAATCCTCGGACAAAATCCTAAATTTGGATGAAATGATTCATCAGTCTTTTTTTTTAATTATTAAATCAACTTTCTTTATTGAAAATAACTCAGTGAAAACGTAGTTTTTTGAGGCTAAACACCAACAAATGTAACAGAATATTTGGTTTGATAAAAACATGCTTTTTGCCACAAATGTTGACTTCTGGACTTTAAATGTTATGAAATGTTTGGATCACACAAGTCTGAAACTAGAATCTAACTCTACTAATAGTGTAATAATTGTAATATTAGTGCAGCCTCGTCTTTATCTGACACTGGGCACAAATACAGAATCAGTACACCTGCAAAGAAAATGTAAAAGAAGATGTGCAGCAATTAAATCTAGATTTAAAATGTTAATGTCAACGGTATGAATTAAGCTTTGAACTACTTCGGTACAATAAAAAAAAAAAAAGACGTTTTTTAAGATAAGATTCCTAAAATACAGCTGCTGCTCTTTAATCTGTTTTCTAAGACCGAAGCTTTTCAGGTTTTCAGCTGTTTGTGAGACATTTAAATATGTCAACTTCCTCTTTTATAAAGACTTATATAAAAAAGGTTCAGAGTTCGGATGTGAATATGAAGTAAAAGCCTAAATGTAAATGTCAGGCAGTGTTTACTTTGTCTCCGGACGGGCCGGAACCTGCCACCTGTTTAAAGGTCAGAGATGTTTTCAGGCCTGGCTCTGCTTGTGTAAGTCTTCACGTGTGAGTGATGCACGCCGCTGTTTTCTCCGAGGCGCCGGCATGAGGCCGTGCAGAGCGGCGCCGTCCTCTCAGTGATGTGAGACGATGTGAGGTCCTTCCCGAAGACACCGACTTAAACCTTTTCCTTCATAAAGACAAAGAATTTAGGTTTTAAGCTCATGAACACACCGAAGTCAGAAGAACGCCCTCCCAACTCCGAGGAGCCTGAATGCACCGTTGGCACTGTGGATTATAGTTTCATTTGTTTTCTCAAGATCACAAGTTATTTATGTCGTTATCGACATTGTTCTCCCAAGATAACGAGATACTATATATTATGTTTAATTTATGAAACATTGTTTTTTCTCGTGATTTCCAATTATTTATGTCATTATCTCGAGATGTCGAGGATATTACATATTAATGACATAAATAACCAGTGATGTGAAAACAAACAAAATGTATTTGTTATCATGGGATAACAAGGAAGCAATAACAATAATGAATGAATGAATGAATTAATTAATTAATTATCTTTTATGTTGAAGTGAATTTATTGTCACATACGGAAGCTCTAAGGGCCAGCGTTCAAACATTTTATTTCCTCCGTTTTCCTGTGATAACAAGTTTATTTTGTTTGTTTTTATCAAGTTATTTATGTCAGTATCTCAGAATAACAAATGTTGTTTTCCCAAGATAACAGGATCATTTCCTTGAGATAATGACATAAATATTTCGAGATCACAAGGAAACAATGTTTCATAAATTAAACGTGACAGGCCTGTATCTCGTTATCATGGAAAACAACGCTTGTTAATTCCAGATAAAGACATAAATAACTTGTGTTCCGAGAAAAGAGATAAAACTAGAATGAAACCTTCCTGAAACGCGCTAAAAACAGCGATACTAAAATGGTTGAAATGGCCATTTAGGGCTTCCGTAGTTCTTAGACTCGCATCCTTATTTCTACTTAATTTAACTATTTTTCACCTTGGATTTGTTTAGTTTTTGTTTCCTCATCTGTACCTGAGTGATAATGTTTTGTTTTTTTTGTTACTATGTATGTTGACAATTTTACATAAAGGTTAATAACTTGAATTGGGAAAATATTTAAAATCTTCCATACGATAAATCCTTACCAATAAAGTAAGGGAAGTTCCTTTTAAAATCATACATATATATTACCCTGTAAGTCATTGACTTCGTAAGTTTAAGAAAGATTTAGTTTTAACTGTTTATTGTGTAAAATTAACCTGTTCTGGCCCTTTACTCAATTATAGAAGGACGTATCCCGATATATTACTGATAACTTTGAATTTTCTCTTTACTGGGAAAATGTAGTGTTTAGTGTCTAAATAACAATAGTAAATATATATATATATATATATATATATATATATATTAGTAAAGTATCATATTCATGAATCCAAATTCAGCCAATATAAACCTTTACGAATATATTTGTAAATGAAACCAAACAACCAGTACATTAAAACAAAAATAAAAAATTTTTTAAAAAGTAAAGCAGTTTTTTCTTTGTTTAATGTTTTTATCTAAAATATAAACATGGCTGTTGTGTGATTACTTCTTTGTTTGTATATATGTGATTTTGTATTATCAAAAAACTGTCCAAACATTTAATAATAGACTGCAACAGGTATAACTAAGAAATAAGGGAATTAATGTCAGGATTAATTAAAACACAGTATTACATAAGGAATCTGCTAGAAAAGACATCAGAGGAAGTATAAAATCTAGTAATTAATTTATTAAAAGCAACTGGAATAATAGAGACGATTTGGGTTTCTTTGTTTGTTTTATTTATTCATTAAAAAATAAATCCTGCCAATCAACGGATCCATACTCCAGCCCAGTAGGTGGCGGTAATGCAACAAAAAAGAGAGAAGAAGAAGAAAACACTCCAGGCAGTTTTTGATTGCGTCATACACACGCGACCCAAACAAACCTTCCTAGCTAGCTATCTAAATGTTGCTGTCAACCATAAACGGCTGTTTTATTAGCCTTAAAGTAGTGTTTTAAAGCGTGACAATGATTTCCGTGAGTTATATTCTGCTGTGCGGACAGTTGCTGCTGCTACTGATGGTGATTCTGTTACAATGTCTGGAAGGAATTCACTCCCAAAACTCCTCGACAACAGCCGAGACTCCTGCTTCCTCTCCGGGTCACGGAGCCACCGCGCCCCCCTTCAGCGAGCAGCCGCCGGAGGTGGCGAAAAATGAAATACCGGTGGAAAGTACGAATTACACGGAGCCCTACGAGTACAAACCTCCGTCCCCGGTCGTCCTCTGCAACTATCTGTAAGTATGAAACGCTACGGTCGTCTTCCTACAATGCTATCATTAGCATGCTAGCTAATGCTAACAAGGCGCAGCTGACAAACAATCCAGTAACGTTATAACTTTCCTACACAAGTTTCAGAATGTAAAGTATAATACAAGAGATCTGCGGGTTGTTCCAGTGTTGACAAGTCTTGTAATTGAATCCAAATAATGCATTGCATTGCTGTAGTTTGTTTGTCAATAACAATATATATCACGATAAAGATTAAGATTTATAAAACAGTAAATAATATGTATGAAATAACCACATGGTGTTTTTATATACTCCTGTATTGACAAATCAAAAGTATTTTCTCTCATCTAAGTAAGAACTTTAGTGCAAAATTAACTGATAAGTGAAATTAGAGAGAACATGTTAATATTTCTAGCTATTCACTGACTGTTTACATGCAAATAGCAGGTAATAAACAATAAAGCTATATAAATAAAATAGACTGCTGTTGGAAAGCACTACGTTTATTTTAACCAACATTTGGGTTCGAGGTGGATCTTTTTACTTATTCTCCATTATTATGTCCTGAGCTGTATGCACTGTTGTGTTCTGGGAAATGGAGTTTAAAGGTTGGAGAAGCTTGAAAGTTTATTAAAACAAAACTGCAATCTTCAAATAATATTCCTCACTAACTCATTAATCTCGCCTCGTGGCATCAGGTGCATCTTCGTCAGATATTATGAATGAAGTTTGGCGTCTGTTTCAATGGTGTTTTAATTAAGTTTAGTTTATTTTGGTCAACTTATACAACTCAAATACACAGTTGAAAATATCATATAACCAAAAAGAAGTCTTTACTTTTAGTAGTGATACACAAAAACAAACCTAAACTGACTGAAAGGGTGTAGCTTATTTCACCTACCCTTTTAACTTTTTCATTAAATGTGTACAAATCTATCTATCTATCTATCTATCTATCTATCTATATATCTACATATCTATATATTTGTGTATTGTGTGTAACTTACTTCCCTGACTCTTTGTCTTGCTGAAGACCGGAGGAGTTCATCTTCTGTCAGGATCCTGTGGATCACGCAGGGAACCACAGCGCCTTCCTGGAGATGGGTCACGGTTGTGTCGGGGTAAGTTTTAGTTTTTTAAAGAACATATTCTTTTGTTAATCACTCTGCACTTAATGTATTTCCTGTTTCTGTGTTCAGTGGGGGGGCCAGACTCAAAAAGAGGTGAACCACACTAAGGTTATCTGCACTGCACTGGATGATATCGAGTGTGCCGGACCCAGAGAGTTCCTCCAAGGAAACGTACCCTGCATCAAGTAAGACGGCGTCTACAGGCACCAAACTTCATGCAAAACTGCATCGATTTAAGGGTTCGGCAATATGACGATTTATAACATGCAGCGGGAGAAAAGTGTCCACACAGTAGCTGCTCTCGTCATATCACTCAGGATGGTTTCTTCTTCTTCTTCTTCTACTTCTTCTTCTTCTTCTTCTTCTTCTTCTCCTCATTCTTCTTATTAATAAGATAATAAATGAAATGCATATCTGGACGTTGTCTTTAAAAGTTCTCCCGTTGTGCAGATACACCGGACACTACTTCATCACCACACTGCTCTACTCCTTCTTCCTCGGTTGTTTCGGGGTGGACCGCTTCTGCCTGGGCCACACCGGCACCGCTGTGGGGAAGCTGCTTACCCTGGGAGGCCTGGGGATCTGGTGGTTCGTGGACCTGATCCTGCTCATCACCGGCGGCCTGATGCCCAGCGACTACAGCAACTGGTGCACCTACTACTGAGTGGACATTACCAGTTAGAGGCGGTGAGAGAAGAAGAATCCAGGAGCTCCTGAGGACTCCTGCAGGATGAATCCACATCACTACTTCTCAGTATTACAGCTGTAGATCAGTTCTGAGGTCCAGATCAACAATCTGTTGTTGCCTTTAGTTCTGCTCTGCTTCCTGATGCCACCAGCTGCGTTTCTAACCACCGGTTTTTATGTGCATTTTCAATTAACGCATAAAAAAACCTGAGTGGAAACACTGTAAATTTGAAAGAAATCTTGAAATATCACAAAAAACATTTGAGCAGAAACAGCCGAAAATAGAAAAAAGAACCTTGAAATATTGCAAAAAAAAAAGTCTGAATGTAAATGCTGGAAGAAAAATTAAAATGTCGCAAAAACGATTGAGTGGAAAGGTGGAAAAATTGTGGAAAAATATCTTTAAATGTTGCAAAAAAAAGTCTGAATGGAAACGACGGAAGATCAATAAAAACGTGAAATATTCCCAAAAAAAATTGTGGAAAAATCTTTGAATATCGTGAATCCTTGAACCAATCACACGACATCAAGCATTCACTTGTTTTAGTTTTAGTTTCTCCTGTTTAAATGTCTTGAACTAAAACAAACTTTTTCTTTCTCTGGCTTCACATTAAAATATAAAATCTTCATCTTCCACTTTGTTAAATTTCTCCTCTTGAACTTTATTTTCTCTTTTTATTACGTGAAGATCCATAAAATGCTTTCAGATCAGAAAAAGCTGCATAATATATTTTCAGCTGGCTGAACACGACTTTAAATGTTATAATATAATAAAATATTATAACTTTGCACCTAATTCACAATATGGAAATGTTTACGCTGTTTACCGCCTGTACAAATATGTACAGAAAGTTCAAACATAAGATCTGAACGTAACTGAACTGCTCTAAATTAATAAAAAAACAAACTATTACTCTTTGAAAACGTTAATGTTGAGCCTCTTTTGAGATATTGTATATAATATTGATCGGCCCACATGGTAAGGGTTTTTTTTATTTATTTTTTTACTTTACACTATTTATGTATTTGCCTTTTTGTGTTTGATGTCTTGAGGTACAAGAGACATTTTCCTGGAAATTTATTCCTGGAGTGTTGTTGATTTGACAATTGTCTCGTTTCTCCTGAAATAAAATGTTTTACCAGATTCTTCTATTGTAGATCTTTATTTTTAATGAAAGCTGTACAATTTCTTCTTTTAGTTTTCTGATTAGATTCAAGAAAGAAAAGTTGTAATTGTGTTAATGTGAGTAATGAACTGGGGAAGTTTCATGCTGATATCTATTAGTTACATTTTTGACCCGATTCATCTGTAGATTCTCCCTTTTTAAATAAAAACAAAATATTTTAAAATATGTAAAATTAACAGGTTCCCCACATAAAGTAAAAAAAGTATAATAAAATATAAAACAGCATTATCCTTCTTCTCTGTTTTCGCCTCATTTTCTTTCTCCACTTTCTTCTTTCTTTTTTTTGTCTCCTTTTCAAACAATTTGCTTTTCATTTTCTGTAAATCTGTTTCCTCTCGGTCTTCTTGTGAAACAGGAAACTGACAGAGCTTCTCCAGTTAATTTTTCTCGTCCTCCATCTTTTTTACTTTCGTCTCCCAGTCTTGTATTTTCTCGGTCAGGTTCTACTTTTCGTCCTCCATCTTTTTTCCATCACTTTAACGTTAGAGCTCATTTTAATAACTTTATATACTGCTAGGTAGTTTAATCTATAATAATGCAACATTTATTAGTTATTATAATGAGTATTTATAATCTGAATCTGTAAAGTAAATAAAGCTTTAAAATAAATGTAGTGCAGTAAAAAGTCAAATACACTGAAAAGAGCTTCAAGTGTTTATTTATATTCAAAGATAAATATCATTTACACAACAGGTGTCAAATATAAAAATCTGTTTTACATGTTTTCATGAAAGCACCACGAGCTTCAGCTCAGCATTCAAAGACATCTGAAATATTCAGTTATAGATATGTTTTTGATTCCAAACAGTAATGTTAATGCTGCATTCAGGAGTCATTATAATTACCAGTTTCTGACTTATAAAACAGACAACAGCGTTAGTTCTGATGTATCTGACTAAATATTACAGTCTGATGTTGAAGGTAATTAAACCCAAATATTAACTTTATAGTGTAACATTTTCAGTGCACTGTATTCTTTTTATCTTTATCAACTTCCACCATTTGTCCCATGGCACCGGAACGCAGCATTAATATATTTTTTTCTGAGAAATTTAAGGACCTTTCAGCGATTGGTTAAAAAAT
>CALSCE010010657.1:6403893-6418360 GCA_943593645.1 Bovichtus variegatus | reverse complement strand
TACGCTACTCCCTACGCTACTCCCTACGCTACTCCCTACGCTACTCCCCCACGTTCCTCTGATGGTTGCCAATGAAAAGATTCAGCGAGTCTCCCATTTACACGCCAGTTTCAAGCGCTGTCTCAACTGTGAACATCTGAACAGCCCGCCGACACTGAGGCGGTACTATCCGCAGCGGAAAACAAGCTCCTCCTGCACCTCTTCTCTTCTCCTGACAGTCTGCAGCTCCTCCTGCACCTCTTCTCTTCTCCTGACAGTCTGCAGCTCCTCCTGCACCTCTTCTCTTCTCCTGACAGTCTGCAGCTCCTCCTGCACCTCATCTCATCTCCTGACAGTCTGCAGCTCCTCCTGTACCTCCTCTCTGCTCCTCCATCTCTGTACAGACAGGAGAGAGAAAAGAATGGAGAGAAGGTGATGTGTACATAACTACCTATAACCTAATCCCAATGATAAGTGTTTGGTATTATCTAAATAAATATGACATTGTGATATAAATACTCATGCAAAATATGTATCTGTGAAATAATAAAACAATCAAAAAAGTTTTTAAAACTCTTTTTCATTTAATATTATTGTATTCTGATTGGCATGTGGTAAAAACAAAACTTTTACTGAAGTAAAAGTACAAAAGGTATTCTCATCAAAATGTACCTAAAGTACCACTATGGAGAATAATACATATTATATAATTGAATTATAATTATTGATGCATTCATTTTTACATATCATCATTTTATTTGCAGTTATATTTTTTATTGGCAGATATATATTTTTTATATGTATATGAATATTTTTTGGGGAATATATCATATATTTAATTTTTTCTTAAATTTTTAGTGTTTACACTTACTGAGAAATGTACTAAATAATTAATGTAATAAGCGTAGGTGTAATAAGGCTTCAGTATAAACTTGTTTGTGCTAGTTTGTCACTATTTCAAAAGTCATGACTCTTTATTGTTTATTTAATATTCTTTATATGTGTTTTTGAATTGTATAAGTTGAAAAGACCAAAATGAACTAAAGTGGTGCTAGAATGTATTGCAAATGACTTAACTGAATGTAAACAGGAATATAGTCAGTGTAGATGCTTTATCAGAAGAATCAAATATTTATATAGATATGTAAACAGGAATGTAGTAAAGGTATATTACATAGGTATATTTATTATGAGAAGTAATACATGTATATAGAGATACAAACAGGAATGTAGTTCATGTGTAATGACAAGTAATAACTATGTATTTATATATACACACACAGAGGTGTGGTTTGTAAAAACGGACATTAAGTAAAATACAAAAAGGTTGAGTGACAGTAGTTTGAGCGTGAAACATTTATTGAATTATTCCACAATGTATGATGTATTTTGAATGAGTTTATTTATATTTAAATCTGAGCAATTTATCCAGGTTCCTCATCCGGTCAAAGAATCTGACGGGTCACAGAAAACTGTGTCACACCCAAGAGGCAAATATCCGTTAGCCTCTAATTAAGACTAGTTAGCTAGTTAGTAATTAGCAAACGAACTAGTATTTAAGGAGCTAACCAGCTAAAGTTGACATTATTCATGAAAGCATATGATAACCAGTAAACCCGTAGTACTGGGCAGACTGGGAAGTTACACTCACTCAGCCTGACGGTCGTCCTCGATGTTGGAAGCTAATTAGTTGGTAAAGTTATCAGCTAATTAGCTTTAGCATGGCTAGCATGTAACTACCCAGTGGTAACTTTGAACCGTAACAGCTCCTTTACGTTAACACCGGGCTTCTCTAAAGTTAACACCGACACAAAGTGACGGTTATCGGTAACTTTATCTTTGCTAGCGTTAGCCAGGTGCTCGTTAAAGATCCTCCATGGGAACAACACGCTGATACAAACCGGTTAACGTTAGTTTATAAGTCGACGACTTAAAAGGAGGAAAAAAGTTAGTTTAACTATAAAAACACGACATTAGTCTGTTTTTCAGCAGAGATAGAAATAATAAAGTTTCCGTTACAATCCATCAGAGCCATTTAATAATGAGCTCGAGCTTCAGGTGGATGCAGCCTTCAGGGTCTACTTATAACATCAGATTCTTCCATTCTTGTTCCAGAACGTGTATCTACGAGGTACCTGCTATTTCTCTGAATCAATAACTCACATGTCAAATAGATGATACGCCGAGCAGAGTCGAACTATCCCGTTTTTATACCCTGATAGTGTTGTTTTTAACTGTACCTGCAACGTTAGGTGTTTTCAGAACGTTAACAGCCATGTTTAACGTTTGCAAAATAGTTATAATGTTTCCGACTGTACATGAAGGCAGCATAAGTGTAGCGCTTTGCTTTTGTGAACTGGATCAGACAAAAAACATAAATATAGAATAGAATATATGTTCAAGAATAGAATATATGTTCAAGAGTAGAATGTGTTCAAGAATAGAATATATGTTCAAGAATAGAATGTGTTCAAGAATAGAATATATGTTCAAGAGTAGAATGTGTTCAAGAATAGAATATATGTTCAAGAACAGAATATATGTTCAAGAATAGAGTGTGTTCAAGAATAGAATATATATTCAAGAATAGAATATGTGTTCAAGAATAGAATATATGTTCAAGAATAGAATATATGTTCAAGAATAGAAATGTGTTCAAGAATAGAATATATGTTCAAGAATAGAATATGTGTTCTAGAATAGAATATATGTTCTAGAATAGAATATGTGTTCAAGAATCGAATGTGTTCAAGAATAGATAATGTTCTAGAATAGAATATATGTTCTAGAATAGAATATATGTTCAAGAATAGAAGATATGTTCTAGAATAGAATATATGCCCCTTGTTTAAAATGAAGGGCCTATAGGCAGGAATGTGAATATAGATATTTTCTGGAAACTACTGCATTCGCACTTTACTTACTTAACCATCCACTTAATTTTAGTGTTCACGTGTTTTTATTGTATTCTTTTTTACCTTTCTGCTGTAAGCATGTCAATTTCCCCGCTGTGGGACTAATAAAGGATTTCTGATTCTGAAAGGTTTAGTTTTCATGTTTTTAGTTTTAATATAAATTGTTTTTTGTTTTAATATATTTAGTTTTAGTTTTTATATATATAGTTTTTATATATTTAGAGTTAGCAATTAAAAAAAATGTCACTGCATATTCTAATTGTAGTTTCCGTTTCAGTTTTAAAAATGCATCAGTTACACAAAGTGAGTTTATATAACTTTTATTGGCAGATTATGACACTTTGAAAAAGTTAAAATAAAATCCATTTACATTTAAACTGTGAGCTAATAAAACTTCCAGAGTGGAGAGTATTTCCTCAGTATTAAATTAAAAAGTGCAGTCTGCTGAGTTATAAAGATGAGTTGGGGCAGCTGGCTAACTGCAGGTCCAGAGCAAAATCCTCAAGATGGGAAATGTAGTCCAAACACTCAGGGGAACTACAATCTTTCGGCCACAGCTCCACCAACGCCTCAGAGTCCAAAGGAAGACGATACCTGCAGGACAAAAAAACGCCGGTCAGAGACACAAGAAGAAGGAGAAGAAGAAGTAGAAGAAGAAGAAGAAGAAGAAAGAGAAGTAGAAGAAGTAGAAGAAGAAGAAGAAGGAGACGTAGAAGAAGAAGAAGGAGACGAAGAAAGAGAAGTAGAAGAAGGAGAAGTAGAAGAAGAAGAAGAAGGAGAAGTAGAAGAAGAAGAAGAAGGAGAAAAAGAAGAAGTAGAAGAAGAACAGGTGAGGTCGAGGACACTGACTTGAAGCCCTGGCTTAGCGTGACCTCTGACCCGCTGGCTCCCATCACCAGGTATTGCTTGTTGTTCCGGAGATCAACAGCGCTGCAGGTCACCCTTTTCACCAGCTCCACCTCTGTACCTGAACTCACCGCCTCAAACTCTGAGAGGAGATAATGTGACGAAGCACAAACATGAAGGGAACATGTGACGTGATGTCACATCGTTTTTTCTGCTTTTTTCCTCACTTAAAAAAAATGCTTTCGGATTTGAGGCGTACGTTTTGTTTTACTGTATGAAAAATGTGTTTGTATTTTGAACAAAGTAAATAAAGAAAATGTAAAGAAAAACCACTAACATGGTAAATTGCTGATGCTAATTTAAATGTTGTTCTTGAGGACATGGTAGATATTATCCCGTAAGGAACACGAGCTGAAGTCCCACAAAATGTTTTGTTCTGTTATCACATTTTTTATGAGTTATTTCACCTTTATCTGTGTTCTTCAGGACTTCCACTACGGTGGCTGTGTAGGTCATAAAGTCTCCTTCTGCTGCTGAAGACTTCACCGTCACCTTGTAGGCTGCAGGGACACAAACAGTGTGTTTGTTGTATATTTCAAAACAAAACTCTGATAATTTCTTACTTTCTATGCACTAAAAGATGATCTGGAGCGAGGTCATGTGCCTTCGAGGTACAAAAAAGGTAAAAAAGGCAAAAACAGGTTCTGGTTAAAAGCCAAGCAGCCGGATTAAGAAGAGAAGTTACAATAATCAAAAGCATCACTTTCTGCATCTCTGAAGGTTAAAATAGATCTTATTTTTGAAATGATAAACACATGACTGGACAAGCTTTGTTGCTCAAAACATAAATTACTATCAAATGTATATTTTGCAGATCATGTGACTGCTCATTAAATCTTGTTCTCACCATATTTGATGTGCGGCATGCAGGTCTCGTGGGTGCGTGTGGCTGCGGTCAGAGACACATCGATGTTTCCTCTGTAGGCTGCACACGCAACTAAACAACAACATATGTAGAGTTACAACTAAAAACATTTTCAACATATACAGAGTTTAAGTAGGCCTACCATATAAATAACGTTTATAAATAATGTAACGCGCGATGAAAAGCTTTTATCAAACAAATAAACTTGATTCCCATCAGAGAGGCTGCAGTGATGTGAGTGACAGCTGACCTCAGCCAATCACAGGGCAGATGTTACCTGTCATGCACTGACACTGTTCATCCACACAGAGGCGCTGAAGCCTCTGCTGCTGGTAGGAGAACTGCTTGGTGCATTCACTGCCTGCAGTAGAAAAGAAAACATTTCAACATTTAAAAAATAAATCCTCCAGAGTGAGAGGTTTCAGACTGATTTAAATTTTATGTGAAATAACAGACAGAATTGGAGTTCCTTTGATAGAGTTAGGCTAACAGTTTCCCCCCGCTTCCAGTGTTTGTGCTAAGCTAGGATAACACGTCCTGTCTCTGTGCTCGACACACATCTCACCTGACTCTGTACAGAAGATGAGAGGAAAACAAGTAATGCGAGGAATAACTAAATAAAATCACTTAAATGGAAAAGTATTTCCTGATTTTTCCTAGAGTTTTAATTTTATTTTAATTTTTTATTGCCTTTAAAGATGGTTTTCTTTTCCTATTCTTACCTTTTTTTATGCACTTTAGTTTTTCTACACCAAATTGTTCTAAATGTTTTAAACTGATGATTGATGACTTGTCGGTTTTATTTTGCTGCCTTTGTGAAGCACTTTGTAACATGGATTGCAAAGTACTCTATAAATAAAGATTTAATTTTTTTTTAATGGTCAAAATCATGTGATAGATAAAGATAGATTACATCTCTTACTATTGATGTAGTTAGTCTGTTAGAAACTCATAATTTTTAGTTAATCTATCAGAAATCAGACTTTAAAAATGAAAAAACCTGATTTAGAAAATCATAATCTTGTTTTAGAAAGTTACATTAAATCATTAAATGTTTGACTTACTAGGTCATAATTATCACTTGGATCAGCTTGGATTATAATAGTAAGTCAAAATGTTGACTTACTATTATAATCTTGATCTACAAAAGACAGAATCTTGACTTAATATCTAATCATTCCAACCCAAAAAAAAAAACAATTTGGACTTAAAATGTAAAAATCCTGACATCATATCTCATAACTTTGACTTTGTCATTTAAAATCTAGACTTGAGTTGTCTGCATGTTTTATTCTGTTTGACTCTGAAGACTGTGAACTACAAACAGACCTGATAAAGACTACACATCCCAGCAGGATGCACAGCAGGTCCCGACTCACCTTTGTCCTGAGGCTCATAGACACTAAATAGGGACTCGCTGGCCCCGCCCACCCTGAACCCGGTCCTGATCCGAAACCCGACGCACAGGAAGACGTCCGAGGGAACCTGACAGGAAGTCATCACAAAACAAACACTGTTAATAAAAGATAATGTTTGCGCTCATTACCCACAAATCACTAAATTATATACCTTTATATTGTTTGACTTTCCAAATCAAAAGATTTGTTTTCAGATTGATTTGGTGAAAAAATCTAAGCAAATTCACATTATTCTTTTTCATGGCGTCCATGTTTATTTGTTGCGTCGTATCTATGGATGAATTACTAAATGGAGCCACTTTGCTAAAAGTGTCAGGGGCCTATCTTGTACTGACATCGGCTAAATGTGACCTTGTTTATATTTATTTTATACTTATTCTAAGACTCTAGTCTAAGTACATGTCGCTGTATGTTGTGCTAGTCAACATTTCCAAATAAAAACAATTTTAAAAAAACGACCACAAAGAGACACAAAACAACTACAAAGAGACACAAAATGACTACAAAGAGACACAAAATGACCACAAAGAGAGACAAAATTACCCGAAAGAGACACAAAATTACCACAAAGAGACACAAAATGACCACAAAGAGAGACAAAATGAAAACTACAAAAAGAGGCTAAATGACCATTAGGTCAGTGTGTCTGGCTCCTATGTAGGAGAGGTGTTGGGGCACATCGTCATCTGGGTTTGATTTTCTCTGATCACTAATTTTCACAGCAGTGTTTGTTGGTAGCTGACAGTAAACACTCAGATGTCAGACTGTCCTTGAACACACCAACAAGGAGCGATTTTTAAACTAAAAAAACAAACAGATTAGAATAATCTCCGTATCTAAATCTTTATTTTGGCTTTGTTTTTCAATTTGTTGTCGTTTGTGGTGTTTGTGCTACTCACAGCGTCCAACTGAATGATCACTGTGTTTCCTTGGAGTTCAAAGTGAGAGACGCTCGGCTCCTCTGCGTCACTGAACTGCAAAACATCAGATCAGTGAAACGTAAAGAAAGACTTAAGCACGCTCAGCTGTTGAAACACATCAAAACATCCAAGTTAAGATCAACATTTAACCAAACTTCCAGACAATTATCCAAATAAAACATGAATGAAACTTGTTCTGTTGAATGTTTGTCTGTTCACAAGGTTCAATAAAGAGACAAATAAAGTTTTCTGATTCTCAGGAAACACCTGAAGAAGCTCACCTGTCTCAGGTCCTCCAGGTACGCCTCCACACCTGTAGGTAGCTGGATCTTCATCACTGTCAGACTGGACTCTGTGAACACCTCGTTGGGACGAGGTTTATACCTGGAACACACACACACACACACACACACACACACACACACACACACACACACCAGACTGAGGTTTTTTTTCCCCCCTTTGAATCCTAAAAATATATTTTAAGTATTTAATTATTTACATACAATTATTTTTTTCCTGTTTTTATCCCCAGGATATATTAAATACAAACATGATAATAATAATAATAATAATAATAATAATGGAAAATACATGTAAATATATTGGACATTATGTGTTTGTACCTTATGATTCTGTTGCAGTAAAAGTATTAAAAAAAAATAATTTGGAAAAAGGGTTTATTATCCACAAAATGATGCGTTTATTTTCCTTTAAGCATGAGAAATGAGTGATACATGTTATATATATTATCATAATAAGTGATAAATATATTATAGAGGATGTTACATTAATCTCTTTGTTAATGAACACATTCAGTTACAGAAACCTCACAGGACTCTTAGGTAAAAGTGACTTGTGGGTTAATTCTAAAACTTTTATATTTCATAATGAACTTGAAATGTCTGTTTATCATTATCAAAAGTTTTCTTACTTTGCACAGGCGACCAGGTGAGGAGCACTCATGCTGGGATCTGAGGAGGAGAAGAAGAAATGTACTCAGACACACAGCGTTCGGCAGTAACAGGTTACATTTACGTAATTTAATTTCAAAATAAATGTGATTGAAATCAGTTACAAAATTACAGTAATTAAATTACAGTTACTAATTAAAAAGTTGGTGATTACGAAAGGATTTTTATCCCAATAGAAAAAGCTTGAATGTAGAATGAAGCATTAATTCTGTTGCTTTGCATCTTTTCGCTCTACAGGAATGTTTTTTTGACATATTTTAGGACAACGTGGGTCGTAACACCATCAGGGAGCGTCTCTCCGTCCAGAAAGGTAGCACACGTTTTTTATTGGTTCTCTTGTTTGAATTTGCACCGCCTCTCGTCTGCCAATCAAATCACTGCACATCGCTCTACGCAGCAGAGTGTGACCGTGCCTGCAAACTGCCGACAACGGCAAGGCGTGACCACAACGTCAGAGAAGAACTATTCAAAATATTCGAATCCTAAAATCAGAAAAGGGCTGTGACATTAAAAACCTGAGGAAACAGCCAGCTTTATGGCCCACTTTTAAACATTTGTTAGAAAAGTAATCAGAATAGTTACATTAACATTACATTTCTAACAGGTCGCACTATTAAAAGGGTATTGGCGATAAAGTTAGATTGAATACTTACTGACGGAGCTGTCGGGGCCCGTCACCTCTATAGTGAGGTCAAAGTTACAGTTCTGTGCCAAAGAGCTCGTCTCGTAGAAAACCGTCTTCAGCTGCAAGAAAGTTTTTTTGTTAATTGCCTTTTGCACATTTTGAGTTCTGCTCTACTTGACCTTTTTTATTGTTTATAGTCTTTTTATATTGTTTTTAATATGATGGAGTGCCATCGTAATTTAGTTGTATTGTTGTCTGGCACAGCAGAGTAGTGACAATAAATATCTGAAGACCCCCGCCAATGAACAGTTTGTTTAAATGGTGTTTTATATCTAGTTACTACAAGACAAATCATGGCTGACCTTTTCCTGCTTGGAGCTCAGACAGTTTCATTTAATTTTTCTTTTTATCTCATTTGAGTAACAATATGACGAGATGAAGGCTATAAGAGGAGACACTGGGCGTAGCTACATATCTTTATTCAGGAAGCTTTTTTCAAAACGATGGCAAAATGTTTTCTGTGGCGAAGTAGTAGAAGGAGAAATGTTGAGCCTTTATGATTTACCAAAGGATCTGAATATCAGAGACAAATATAGCTGCTTCCAGAGAAAACTGGAGTTTGCAGTCGCCATTTTCCAGAGCAGTTTGGACAATTTTACCCAAAAACGAACAGGTTTTATCTTGAAGCTCGACGCTGTTCCCTCCATTTATCCTGCGGACGCAGCGAGTTCACACCAACATGCTGGTCAACTGCTATGTTTCACTTTCAAATTAAGGGGAAACACACAACTTCAAAGGGCATTCTGGGACATTTTCAAGGAGTGAAATGTGCACTGTATTAAACCACGGCCACCTTCACGTTGGACACACCCCTCCCATAACCTGTGGACACGGTGATGACATCATCCTTCGTCACCTGGGAGACAAAAGAAACAAGAAAACATGAAGACGGTTCATAAAGTTATCCCCAGAGACACTTTCAGTTTTTAATCTAAAATGTTCAGTCATTTTGGTTGTGCCCATCTCCCTCTCCTGCACCCGTCTCCCTCTCCGTCTCCCTCTCCTGCACCCGTCTCCCTCTCCTGCACCCGTCTCCCTCTCACCACGATGGGCGTAGCCACAGGTTGGCTCTGGCTCAGCTTGACTCGTCCCAGTGGTCCCTTCCTGCCGTAGCGGATGTTGATGTCCTGATCAAGGACGGCTCGAGGGATGACTCTGCTGTACTCTGTCACCGCCTCCAGAGTCAAGACTGTGTCCTGAGAGACAGACAGGCAGTGAGACAGACAGGCAGAGAGAGACAGACCAATTAGTAGTCTTTATCAGGTCTTTTTGTAGTTTACAGTTTACAATTTACCTTTTCAGTCAAAATATTGTCTTATGAAGTCAAGACTAAAACAAAAATACAGTCAAAGTTATGAGATATGAAGTCAAGATTTTTACATTTTAAATCCAGATTTTTATTATTTTTGGGCAAAATTATTAGATATTATCCTAAATTAAGATTATGATACCAAGTCCAACTGTGACTTTTAAAGTGACAATTATGACCGAGTCAAACATTTTAATAATTATGAGATTATAAATTACAGCTTTAATTTACTAGAAATCAAGATTTAAAGTCAAACTTGTAACTTTCTAAGATAATATTATGATTTTCAAAGACAGATTTTTGAGAGATTTCCCGAATCAGAAGAATAAGATAATAATCTATCTCTAACTATCGCATATTTTTTACTTAATATCTTTGTATTTGAGTGTTTGGGTGTGTGTGTGTGTGTGTCTGTGTGTGTGTGTGTGTGTGTGTGTGTGTGTACCTGTATGGAGTAGAAACCCTCTCCGTAGTGCTGATCCTGGCTCAGCCAGGACAGGATGGGGTTGGCGTATGGTATTCTGCCCTTTAACACAAAACAATAAACTAATTATAATAATATATACTGTATATGCAGTTGATGTGAATCTGAATCAGTAAAATATATACATATATAAATATATAAAGTGTTTCAGCAGTTTGTTTACATCTATCTGGTTGAGTCGATCATGCTCTCATCATCTCCCACATATAAAACTAAGTGTCGCAGTGAACTCTCAAACTCTATAATCTACCAATTACTTCACACTGGAAGAAGTTGAAAATAGATAAAAAATTTAAGATAAACAATCAACAGGAAGTAGCAGCACCTTGAGGAGCACCGTCAGCAGGATGTACGCTGTTGTCTCCACCGTCAGACCGCTGGATTGGTCGGGTTTCAGCCAATCAGCTGTCACGCTGGACTCCTGCCAGTACCTGAGCACAGCAGGGTGACCTGCACACACACACACACACACACACTCACACGCACACACACACACACACACACACACACACACACACACACACACAAACACACACAGTTGTATCTTTTAAAGCCAGAAAGGGAATAGCAACAGTGCAATTCTATAAATGAATATAACCAATTATATGAACAAAATAAAAAAAATGTGTTGACACATCAAACTAAAATAAATAAACACAAAACTTAAAATAAAACTAGTAAAGCGTACATAAACGAATAGAGGAAGCTCAGTTGTACACATAACTTATCAAATTCATTCATCTTTTCTCACACAAACAGATTACTACAGAAAATATGATCTTTTTTTAAATATTATTTGCTGCAAACATTTAACTGAAGCCATCCATCTCTCTTATTTTGAAATGTTTGAACAGATTTTCTTTATCCTACTGTTCTCAAAAGATACTTTTATCCAACATTTCGTCTGGTATTCTCCCTACCAGTAACACTAAATGACAGTCCTAACATATTAATACATCGGGATGCATTCACTTGGGAATCAAATATTGTATTTCAAAATCCCTAGAGAAGCTCTCATTAACTTCAGAGCGAACATTTCCTCTGTTAAATTTAACCCAGTTTTATTTTGGTTTGGGTTTGAGACATATAGACACATATAGATGGTATTGTTATTAGTTTGTCGAATTCGTGCTGTAGGGTTATTGTTATATCCAGCACCGGGTAACTTAACAGGCGGACATGTTTGCTTGAAATTAAATTAAACTCTAAAGTAAATGCAAGCTTCTCTTGGGATTTTGAGGAACAGAGCTGAATTTTCTTTTCATGAAAACTTTTCTCCTAATTTTGAGATAATAATCTCGATAATTTAGAAAAACAGGGCAAAAGTTTCCTTCTCATGTGAGTCCATTACGCTTCCATAAATACATATTTATTTATTTATTTCACTAAATTTTGGACCAAAACAAAGTAAAATCCAGCACCTTTGTCTCGGGCCAGTTTCTCCAGACTGCTGAGCAGATCGGAGGCCGCTATGCTGTTGGGGTCACGAAGGGTCAGAGCGTACGTCGCCACCGCACGCACATACACACTCTTCACACCCAGGGCATGCTGGGAAATGTAATTTTCTGCAGACCTCATGCTGTCATCATGGAACTGAGAGAGAAGAACAAGATTTAAAGGTAAGTTTATGTTATTTAAAATGATGATGAACAAACGCTGGTTGTACGACTGAGGAGGAGGACGAGGTGCGTTCTCACCCGGAGCTGCAGGATGGGGTCTTTGATACTCGTGGCTTTGTGTAGCGCGATCAGCACGAAGGACGTCACATACACTGATTGGTCGACCGCAGCCATCCCTGCAGCCTGCAGCCAATCACAAAACATCAACTTTTACCCAAAATATTTTAGTGTAGCCCTGAGAGGAAGGATTACTCAATAAACGATTAAACAAAGAGGGAGATAAAACATTCAAATAAATTTCTTTAAAAGGTCTCAGTGTTTACAGCTTTCACATATCACGTATGTGTTATTATTTATAGAATTTCTTTTAATGCAATGTCGACGTTGTTATATATTTTTTATTTCAAGTTATCTTTACTTATCTGTGTAATTTTTAAGAGAAAAATCACAATTTTTCTGTTTGTGTTATAAGCTAAACTTGCCCTATTTTTATTTATACACTTGACTACAAAGTAACAATTTACACAATTTCTTTATTCTTGTAGATCAGTATCTCTCAAAGAGTGGTCCGCGGACCACCAGTGGTCTGTGAGTGATCCCTATTGGTCCGTGAGTATATTGGTAAAATGTCACATTTTAAATTAATATATTATATGTTTAAAAGTGTTTCTCAAACTGTTTAAAAATTTCTAGTATAGAGTGTAGCATAGATGTAGCATAGATGTAGCATAGCTACGTAGCTACGTGGGTTCGTTTTACGATCTTACGTCATAAATGATCAGCGCGGTCAGATTGAGTGATTTTGTGTGCGTTTGAGAACCTATGATGTAAAAAGCTTGAATGTGAAATAAAACCTTAATTTTCTTGAAAAAAACTTGGATGTGAAAAAATACAATTTTTTTTCATGAAAAAAGCTTGGATGTGAAAAACAACAACATTTTCTTGAAAAAGGTTGAATGTCAATTTTTTTTTTAATTCTTATGAAAAAAGCTTGGATGTGAAAAAATACATATTTTTCATAAGTAAGTTGCGGCTCTGTTCGCTCGGACATAAACTCAGTAATAAATGTAGTCTATGTTTCATATGATGTGTAAAATCTATCAGCATTTACCGTTTAGATCACATATGAATGAAATGCTTGTAGAATCCGTAGTTGTATTTGTATTGTTGATTTAATGTAGAGAAGGTCACATAAAGCTCAATATTAACCTGTAATGTGTAATATACTGTTGGAGTGGTAAGCAGGCCTGTTGTTTTTGGATATTTGGTGGAGTTAGGTGGTCCGTGAGGGTTTTTTATTGGTTAAGTGGTGTTTGGTCTGAAAAGGTTTGAGAATCCCTGTTGTAGATCTTTACTTATTGTATTTACATTTGTATTATTTCACTCTTGCTTTGGTAACGAGAACACATGTTTCCCAGTGAAACCCCTCTGAATGTAATAAAGATAAGAGACAAGAGGAAGCTGACCAACACTTTGTTGGGTCTGACGGAGGATTCCTCTTTGAAGGATCCGTCCGGCTGCTGAGTGCTGCGGATCAACCAGGACACAGACTCTGACAGAGTCTGATGGTCCACAGAGACCACCGGGTCCACAACAGACAGGGTCTTCACCACCAGGGCTGTCAGCCTGAGGGACAGACAGGGAGACAGAGACGGAGACAGAGAGAGAGAGACAGAGGGGGAGACAGGGAGAGAGAGGTGTTGTGGCCAGTGATATATATATATATATATATATATATATATATATGAGCTTGTTTTTAATAATGCTCGGCCTCTCTTTGAAAGACTTACTTTGCTAAAGATCTATCCTCATTGTTTACTTTTGTTCTGCTGTTTTGATGAGTAAATAAATCTGAATCAAATGTTTTTATTGTGAAGCATTATCTTCAAAGATAGCAAAACATGTTTATTTTTTATATAAACAAACATAGTGTTTGACATTAGTCAGAAGACAGGAAGAACACTTAATAATTAATAAATAAATGAAAACAAAAATATTTATAAAAAAAGTTATAATAATTAACATATAATAATAATAATAATAATAATAATAATTTAAAATTGACAAGCAGATGGGGCCAAAGCAGAAATAAATCATACACATGTAGTATGTTCAGCAAAATGTACTGCAGTATTAAAAGTCATATCATAAAATGTGATTATTATGTTTGTTGTATTAATGTGTTTGCAGTGTTTCAATAGCTTTAATTAGTTTTAATAACAGTAACAAGTGGAACTGGAACTAATTTTACCTTTATATTATATTTATTACTTCTCATTACACGACATCCCTGTTTCCATTAGTTCATGCACTTTGCAATTACTGCTCACCATAAATATATATGTATGTGTGTGTGTGTGTGTGTGTGTGTGTGTGTGTGTGTGTGTGTGTGT
>CALSCE010010657.1:6372581-6390474 GCA_943593645.1 Bovichtus variegatus | reverse complement strand
TACAAACAGCCTGGAAACACATTAATAACATTACAAACAGCCTGGAATCACATTAATAACATTACAAACATCCTGGAATCACATTAATCACACAATAGATGCTGATACAGTGATGTTGACATGTTTTTGTTGATGTCAGTCCCACAGCAGATCATTTGAGTGGGTATAAAATTGTGTTTTTTTACAGATTACATCACTGCTGATATCACCTCAACAACATAACAGTCTGCCTGGAATCAGAATGTGTATAGATATTATATCTATTTTGTAGTAACTTTTTTTTAATTTATTTTTATTTTCTTTTAAAAGGTCTTACTTTGGTTTAATGGGGATCTTGAACGGGTTTTGCATCGACGGGATTCCATTGTTGACATCAATCATCTCCACAATGTCCACTGTGGTGTGATCCGGGTCCTGTAGAGAGGGGGGTGGGGGGTCAGAGAGGAATCAACATGCTGTGTTGCTGCACATTGGACTGCAGGTCATCAAAACTCACCTTGAAGGTCAGGAAGACGCTGCGATTGGCCGGCCTCAGCTCCTGGTTCAGGGAGAACGCCCTCACTTTGACTAGAAACACACACACACACACACACACACACACACACACACATACAGAACAGAACACTAAACAGAGATGTGCAGTGCATTGTGGGACATTGAGTGTTATGATATGTGTAGTTTTGAACTCTCACCACCCTGATGGGGGGTGTACAGCGGTTTGTCGGTCTGGATGAACAGGAAGCCGTTGGTGCGGCTGACGGAGACGGACACGTGCTGGTTGATCTCTGGTGATTGGACGTGCAGAATCACATGACTCACGCTCTTATCCAGCTGACCTGGGTGCAGCTAGCGCAGGATACAGAACAGAAGAGATGATTTAAACTCATCTTAAAATATATTACACAAGGGCAGATTATTGTAGGTCATGAAAAATAATAATTATGAAGCCGGGAGAGGGAGGTAGTATTCAGAGAAAAAAAGATTTAATTCCTAAATTTACGAGAAGAAAATCCAAAATTTAAAGAGAAAGAAATCAGAAATTCTCTAAGATTAAAAGGTTTTAAGGTTTTCCAAGAAAAAAATCTATTATTCCCTGAAATTTTATAAATTTAAGAGATAAAAATCAGAAATTCTCAGAGATGTGTCTCATGTCTGACCTGGACTTTGGCGGCGGCCTGGTGATGGTTCAGGGCGTTGAGGGTCACGACTTCCTGAGCCAGAACCACATGATCCGGAGCCATGGAGGTCTTCAGGAACACGTAGACCGTCACCTCGTCAGTGAAACCAAACAACTGCAGCAACACCGTCTCCTCCGCGTCCAGACACAGAGAGAGAGGAGCTGTAATCAGATACCTGAGGGAGCAGGACACACCGTTACTCATGGACAGTTAATGAGATAACACACACGTTCAGTAATCCATCCACTCATTTACTTCATTCATTCATGTGATAAAACAAGATACAGACCAGTGAGGGATCATTATCAGAGAGCAGTTACAGAAAGAAACATGCTAATGTAAACAAACCTGTTGAATGCAATATCTTCCACATAAAACATTTTGTAAAGACAATATTTAGCAAGTTAGCAGTCTGTCTGTACACCACTTTGGTGCAGACTGAGACGTTGCAACAACTATTGGATGGATTGTGATGAAGTGTTATTCACACGTTCATGGTCCCTTCATACAGCAGTGATGGAGGAAATATTCAGTACTGCAGTAAAAGTACTAATATACACAGTAAAAACACTCTGTTATAGTAAAAGTATGTACAATGCAGGAGAATATTTTACAAAAACTGCTCAGACTTTTTCGTTTAGTTTTTTTTTTTATAAACCTGACAGAGACGTAGACACAGAAAGTCTAATTTGATTTTTAGCATTATGTATGCTAACCTGTTAGCATGGGATAAATGCATGAGAATATTCTGCATCAACATTCATTAAAACCACAAACTGCACGACATGTTTGTCACTGTTGCACAAACTCTACAAGTGTGACAAGATAATGAAGCAGTGAATAATTATGAAAGTAATAGTAATAGATGAAATAAAGTTCACTTACGATCTGGACTCGGCCTGCGTCCTCCAACAGAGACAGGACACACACATCAGGAGGACACACACCTTCATCCTGACGGTGAGGTGAAAACACACAAACTGACCGACAGCGACGGAGAGTTTAGATTTTATTAATTAATGTTCAACTGAGCTATTGGCAAATACCTGCGAGTCATCAGAAAACAGGACCGAGTGGGTACTCCCTGTGTCTGTGTGTGTGCGTGTGTGTGTGTGTGTGTGTGTGTGTTTGTGTTTGTGTGTGTGTGTCCCAAAGGTGAGTTTACACAGCCTGTGTTTTCTGATCTTACCTAACAGTGTTGACTCTGTTATCAGTCAGAAAAAGTTCGGATTTGGTATTTGTTGGTCTCTTCTTTTGGAAGTAAAACATTAATAAATAATGATGTAATAATGTAATAAGGACATTTTTAATTACAGTAAGTACAGAAGGCAAAGTTATTTATAAACTAAACTTTATACAGCTCAAGGTGCTTTACCATAAGAAAGTTTAAAAAAGATACAGGTAGGAAGAATATAAATATTAAATAAACAATAAAAAAGTTTCAAATAAATATAATAATAAAAATAATAAATACATAAATAAAAAGGCAATATAAAAGTGCAATTTCAGTGCAGTCATAGGAGTGGTATACAAACCTAATAAATCTGTTAAATAAATAAGAAAATAAATGTGGAAATAGAAAAAGGAATATATAAAGAATAAATGAGTAAATAAAAAAATATGGAAATATGAAGAGAAATAACAGAATATAAAAGAATTATAAGCATTTTCGTTTATTTTTACATTTATTTCTCTATATATTTATTTATACATTTTCTAAAAAATATATACATTTTTTTGGACAGAAATTACTCTTAAATTAAAACTTAAATTGAATTCTATGACTATATATACAGTATATGAGACATGTGGGAACATTGCAGTGTAAAGAGTTCATTACAACCACAATAATAATGATTGATGATGATGAAACTGATGATTTATCTACCAGCAGTGGAGCTAAATGGCGTGAAACGGTTCTCCACATGTGATAAACGTGTTTAATGTGTTAAATTCACAAATGCTATTTTTGTCAAATCCTACGACGGACAGCTGGATTGCAATTGTCAATTTAATAAACTGTGTGTTACTGATCTTTACTACTTCTCATCTTTAACTATAGTATAAGGCATATTTAAAATACTAAAATGTTCCTGAAGTATTCTCTGTTAATCTCAAAATATAAAGTTAGACAAACAAATTGAGATCCTTTCTGTGGCCAAATAAGTATTCACAACTTTTTAGTTTTTACGTCTATTTATTGGTATTTCATTTAACAAACTAGAATAACTCTTACTAGAATAAGACCTCCGCCAAGGCCAAAGAGGTGCATTCAGGTGCTCCTCTGACGCTCTTCAGTGTGTTAATGAGTCTTACTGTGGAAACAACATGTACGCCACAAAGAAGATGTGTTGTAGTTTACTGCTCAGAGCGTTAAAACAACATGTTGATATCTGTTTCAGAGTTGTTGTTGTTGTTGTTGTTGTTGTTGTTGTTGTTGTTGACTTGAGGGGGCGTTCACGTAAATTTTCCCAGTTGGAACCCATTGTTCCGATTATTCCTACAGCCCATGAATGCAGCACAGAATCCAAGATTCAGATCAGCTGCAAAATGTTATATTTTCTTCCTTGGTCCATTCTTTACCCTTCCACCAAGTTTCAGGCAGTAATAATGGGTTAAAAAGAACAACTCCTTTAATTACAACATAGGAAGAATAAACTTTTAAACCCAACTTGTCCCGCACAGCTAAGATGCTGTTCTCTTAGTCCTTCTGGTGGTGTGTAAATATTTCAGTGTGCTTATCTGTCCTGAAGGTTGTTGTCACTCTAAAGTTGGATGGATACTCTTCCTGCGCCCCTGGAATGGATCCTGGCTGCCAAAACTCGATCACCTCCTCTCAGAATTTATTGAAGAAAAAACTGCACACAGCACACTGCACGCAGGGGAAATATCTCTCATTACTATTGAACAATCATTTAATTACCATAAATAACCATATTTCTGTATAAGTGATAGGTGTCATTTACACTTTTTGAAATGGACAATTGTGTTCCAATAGCTTTTCAAAAACATAATTTGTTAAAAATGTTCTGAAAATTTTTTTTTTTTTTCATCTGAGCCCTTAAGTCCACATCACTTTTCAACACAAAGTGATGCCCTTGGTATAAGTGACGTAATTCAAATAATTTGTAATTTGAATAAACTGTGGGAGATAATTAAAAATCATAATTTAGTGTCTTTCAATGGAATCTAAAGTTAAGTCTAAATCATATATCGAGATATCGTGGTACACAATTACGTCGTGTAAATTGATAATAACAAGCACACAGCAACTCAAATTTCTAAAATCTGATGTGAAATATTTTGAGGTAATATCATCTGAAAATTGTGGTTTTGTTTTTACGTCACACTTCACATTACCACTCAGCTCAATGTTACTCACAAAATGGACTCCAGTTAAGTCAATCTATTGTCTTAATCCGATTTATTTTCCATCTGTAATTTCACTTAAAAATGTCAGTTAATTTTGCAATAAAGTTTTTAATTAAATGAGAAAATACTTTTCATTTGTCAAGTATTTAAGTGACAAAAGGAGTATACAAAAAAAGGCTTTACTGTTATTTCATATATACTATTTATTTATTGAAATACCACAAAACATGATAGAGATATAAGAGATGTGAGCTCTGACTTTAAACAACCATTGAATAACTAATTATTTAATTTGGCATTCTCATTAGGTTCTTTAGAAATTCTGTAATTAATATTATTTTTAATTTCACTACCCATATTTTGCCATTTACTGTCTTTATTTTCTATCTTTATTATCTGTCCTTATTTTAATGTGTTGCATTAGCATTATTTACTTTTTTTGTAAAACACTTTGAGCTGCATCTCTATGAAAAGTGCTCTGTATATAGTTTATTATTATTATTATTACTGTTATTATTGGATAAGTGTTGTCATTTCCTGGTTATAAAAGCTGCATTACAATAAAGTGATGTCATATTCTGAATTTATAAGACTGTTCTATAATGTGCTTTTACCCACTTATTCATGATATCCATATTACCGATGATTATTTATCAAAAACCTCATTCTGTTAATAATGTGAAATTCAAACTGTTTCTCTTCTGTTAAAACTGTTTCTCACTAAAATGTCAGAAACCTGCCCCGTCACAACAAAGACAGAAAACAAAATGGCGTCTTACTAACGTTAAACCCCGCTCATTTTCACATTCTCCTTTAAGGATTTCTACACTCTTATATAGATATCTCCGATTGGTTTATGGTATTCATGAGGTAAAAAACACAAAATAATGCAGTGGTCTAAAAAGATAACACAATATTGACAGGCTAATCGCTAATTTGGTAAAATAATTTAGTACGTACACTCACCTGGAGGTTCACAGAGTAATCCCAAAAACAGGCACATCGACGTCAAAATAATCCTCCCGTCTCAGAACCATTTTCCTACCACTAAACGGTAGGAAAATAAAAAGTGTTTTAACAAAAAAATCAGCGACCGGATCTGGAATCACCAGAATATTCTCTAATGGTCGATCTGGTCACACAAGTAAAAACATATATAGCGAAAGATGTATTTTATTATTTTTTACATTTTATTTAATTTGTCTGAAAATAAAAATGAACATAAATCCAGCACATTATTGGCAAATAGAAATCGGCATATTCATTAAAAAAAATAAAACATTTATTTTACAGAACATTGATGATAGCTAGCTAACAAGCTAACATGCTAAATCACTGTGGCATTTACCACAGCAGCTAACTAGTTAGCAACATATTATTATTTTAATAGCTTAGTATTGTATGCCCCATAAAAAAGTTGTTTGTACATGGAACTGCCGCCTTACACGTTATTGTAGATCAGTATGCAACTCAGTGTTATACATATGTACTAGGCCCTACTATGTATGTCATTTTAAGCTAAATTGATCATATTTTTTGTCGCTGGATATAGTTACCTTTGTATTTATATTAAGTTGTATATAAAAAGCTGTGATAAAATAAAATAAAATACATATTAAGTTAGATTTTATAAATTATGTTTTATTACAGAAGCCCTAGATGGCCTTGATTCGAAAACACCGTTTTCCTGTGATAAAAAAAAATATTTTTTGTTTTCTCAAGATGTTATTTAATTTCATTATCTTTAAATAGCCAGTGTTGTTTTCTTGAGATAACAGGATAACGGCCATGATGCAAACATTTCATTTCATTTTTATTACCAATTTATGAATTAATTTGATCTGTTTTCTTGAGATCTAAAATTAGTTATGTCATTATCTCGAGGAATTTTCGTTAAAGTATTGACGAAACATTGGGATAATGTACACCCACGCGTTTTTACACATTTTATGTGGAGTACATTTATGTAAATGTATGCTGGATGTGTATTTTATGTATAAAGACTGACAAACATACTTTAGTAATACTTTATTAGGAGTATATAAGCTCAAATACATTGTCCTTTATATAGAAGTCAACATACTTCTTATACCAATACATATGACCTTATACATATAGAGATAAAGTGACAGTTGAATTATACTCTTATAATGCATAAAGCACATCTCATGTTTATATTGTCATTATTATTTTCTTTGACAGTTTATTTACATCACATGAAGAGAATAAAACCGACAAACTGCTGCCAGCTAAAGTTTCTAATCTCATTATTTGATTATTTAACAACATATTTATACAGAAATTAGGGGGAAATCATGTAAAAACATTTACAAAGATTAGAAATTTTGTTTCTAATATTTTCTAACAGGCGTCACCTGAACCCGACTGAGACCCAATTTGGGCCTTAACCCATAGCTTAACATACAATAATAATATTAATAATAATAACAAAATATTTTACATTTTAGGCTCTGGCCAAGTGATTCTTTAAAGGAATCTGGTGAGCTTTTAGGTGGCTAACATACATGTTTGCGCCCTTCAGAGCCACCAGACTCCATTGACAAAAACAGTAATTTTACCTGGCAGAGCACCGCAGCTCGAGGTCTCCCGCGGCCTCCATCGGTTAGTTAGTTTGTGTTATTGTGAACTAACGCAGAGTTCACAGCGTTACATTGCTTAGCGTCTGTGCTGGAAAGCCATCTACTGCGGGTAATACACTGACTGTGGAGGAGGAGCTCATACAACCTCACTTCAACACATCCAGCGCAGACAGCGTGAGAATAACTGTACGATAAACTGACAGCACGATGTAGCATAAACTCTGCAGAATTCCCTCTGAAGGAGCCTCAGCGCTCCGCGTTTTCAACAAACATATTTAAAAACTTTTCACAGAAAACCATTTTGCATGCAAACCAACGCACGACATTATAGTCTCACAGATTTATACTGACTTGGGCTAACAATGTCCCATCATGCAACTGTTTTATGAATCAGAGCTTCAGTGTGAAGAGACGCTGAAATGTATAATAAATGTGTGTGTGCATGCATGTAATGTACTAACTTGTTTGATGTTTTGATTTTGTTGGAGAGTTTTCTTTGTAAATTATTACCCAGGTAGCCCGAATCCGAGTCCAACAGTGGCCTGAATATGGAGCCAGTGACGGGGTTAGAAAAGATTAGAAAAGCCTCTGCAATCCTTCAAATGAAAAAAAAAAAGAAAGCGAGGCTGAGTCTGCGCTGCATTGTGCATTAAGTTTAGAGGGAAATGTATTTTGTCCACGATTGTGTTTGTTTTTGACGTATCACAAATACATTTCTAATCAAAGTCCACAGAAGTCCGTACACACACAGACTTACACCCAGGAGACAAAGTTTGTGTCCCGCGTGAAAACAAACGTTGATTTTTTTAAATGTACGTACGTAACTTCAAAAACGTAACAAACATACTTATTTTAAGGCAAAACACAATCTTTCTCTAAACCTAGCCTAAACATTTGATGTGTTTCTGTTGTTTTGTTTCAATTTACAATGTTTCAAGTAAGTGAGGAAGTAAGTGAGGAAGTAAGTGAGGATGTAAGTGAGGAAGTAAGTGAGGAAGTAAGTGAGGATGCAGTTTAAACGTGGGAACCTAATTTTAGGCACCTGGGTAAGTTGTTCCTCCTTGATGGAGAAACTCCCGCCTGAGAGTCTCCAGATATTATTAATATTATTAGTTTATTAAGGTAAAAGATGTTTCTGTCTGTATTTGGCGTGTCTGTCTGCCCCATCACAGCACCATGGTGGGTATATGGTGAACCAGTGATGCTGGGTGAGGCATGGCGGTCAGCTGTGGTGGGTGAGGCGAAGGTGAGTGAGCCGCGTGCACCATCACGCCTCCCCCGGCGGCGGCGGCGGCGGCAGCAGCAGCCCCAGTGGGCCGGTGCCTGGCGCTCTTCTGGTGCGCCCGCAGGCCGGCCAGCTGCGAGTAGGCTGACTGGCAGACGTGGCACTTGTACGGGCGCTCACCGGTGTGCAGCCGGACGTGGTTCCTCAGCGTGGACGACTGGCTGAAGCGGCGGTTGCAGAAGCGGCAGACGAACGGCTTGTCCAGCGTGTGGATGCGCATGTGGGAGCGCAGGTTGCTGCGGGAGTTGAAGCCGCGGTGGCAGATGACACAGCGCATGCGGCCCACACTGGTGGAGGAGGACGAGGAGGAGGAGGAAGAGGAGGAGGAGGAAGAGGAGGAGGAAGAGGAGGAGCCTTCACAGGTGTGAAACTCATCTGGGAGGAGGAGGAGAAAATATTCAAACTGATGTTCGAATTAACAGTACGGAAGCCCTGAGAGACAAATGAGGAAATGAAATCTAAATCTAATAAAAAGTCAGATTTTAAATAGTTTTGTCTTCTGAGTTCATGACTTCATTATGATTATCCTCCTAAAACCTCCTCTTTCCCCCGTTCTTAAGGTCTTTAATTTTTTTGTTCTCATCTGTGAAATGTTTTGCATTTAAAAAAAAAAATAATAATAATTTTCGCAATCATTTTTTTATTTATTTATTCATCTATGAAAGCGTTGAAGAAAAGTTGCCAGAATCATTTATCGGTGAAAAAAAGTGATTTTTTATTATTTAGTTTCGGCCGCTAGAGGGTGCAGTGCAGCACGACCCCGTGTTCTGAATACTAAAAGCATTCAGCTTTGATTTCTCCATCTAAACACAATAAATATACTGTGTGTTAGCGCGAAATTTAACATGGCTGTCATGTCTTACTTTCAGCTAGAAATGTATTTTAATCAGTGTGAATCTCCGGATTTTAGTTGGATTTAGAACATGGGGTGCTAGTACTACAACAACAAACACTTTAAAAAATTAATTTAATTTCAACAAATTAAAAGTTGAAAGAATCACCTGCCAAAACTTTTTTTTCTCATCTGTTTTCACAGATGACATTTTTTTTAGGGAACTTGGAAATATTGGTCATATATGCAGCAGCTAAGATAGCTAGCAAGCCAGCAGGGATCCTAACTGAACGTATTTTACTGCTGTGTAAACTTTTATTATTATTGTTGGACCTAACCCTCTTTTTATTTGTCTGTATATGGCCCACAATCACAAAAGTTTGACCCGACCTGCTCTATACTATCAAGCCAAGAGTGCCACATTATTACAGATTTAGTGCAGTTTCAGATTTGTGGATAAATTCAGAGATAATCAATAATATTTACCGGTCTTTGTCTTCTTGCTCTGTTCTTCGTCTCCTCCAGGAATTCCAGGGATTCCCAGGAACGTGTTGTGGGAGTTTCCGTACCAGACGAGCAGCTCCTGGTCCGGAGGGATCGTCTGAGGAGCAAAAACATGGAGGTTAAAATCCATCTGTAAAAAACAGATATATTTTCCACAACTCGTGTTCTGTCAGACGAGTGTGAAGAAAACATCAGATCCACACCAGGAGTTTATTTAATAACTTTGTCTGTTTGTGTCTGTAGATTTCTCCTAAATTCACCAAAAGTTACATTACATAAAGCCTCATTTACATATTTAAACATAACATCTCAGAAAACTTGTAATATAAAAAGTAATTGTGTTAATGTGAGTAATGAACTGGGGAAGTTTCATGCTGATATCTATTAGTTACATTTTTGACCCCATTCACCTGTAGTGTGTACAAAATGTATGAATTTTACAATCCATATCTTTAAAGGAGGTTTTCTCTAAAGGAGGTTTTTCTCAGACTCTGAGGCAGAAATCTCCACTTCAGTAGCACTTACATACACCAAACTTTCCACTTTCATTCCTCTCTATATTCTGAAGGTTTTTACAGAGGGGTGTGTTCACACCTCATTCAGAGCCTGATTTATTGAACTGTTTATTACTAACAACATGCAGAACATTGACAGTATTTAGTGATTTGTGCAGTGATACAAAGAGAGATCCAGAATCTGTAAAAACCTTTGACTCTAATATGTGAACAACATGAAACAAGAACTCTGAACCTGCTTTATCCAACGTTCACATTTATATCTGCACATGTATTTAAATTAGCACAAATTTAATAAGAGCCTGCCTCATTTGCATATTTAAACATGACACTTCAGAAAACTTGTAATATAAAAAGCAATTGTGTTGATGTGAGTAATGAACTGCAGAAGTTTCATGCTGATATTTATTAGTTAAATATTTTACCCTGTTCACCTTAAAATCAGAGGATAGTCTTTAGCCAGCAGAGGGCGACACACACCTCAACTCTTCTTCTGCTGCTGGAGACTCAAAAACCTTAAAAACTCTCAGTATCTTCTTCTACATGATTTATTTTTTTCGATTTTTTTAAGAAAAATGCCCCTGACTGTTTCCAGCCTCTTGGTTTTAAAACATATTGTTTTTCTTTGTCTTTTATTACACAAAACACATTTTTTGTTTGTTTGGTAAAACGAGACATTTGAATATGTCAACTTCAGATATTTTGATAAACATTTTTCCTATTTTCTGACCTTTCAATGAACCAAATGCATTAAGACAAGAATCTATATTAGTGACTGTAATACTATATAATTCACTGACCTCCACAGCCTTGTAGAAGATGCTGCTGCCGATCTGAACCACCTCCAGGTTCTGCTCCTGCTCGTTCCGCGCACACTTGATGTACGTCATCCAGCTCCTCTGGTCCTCCTGACTCGCATCGATGAAATACCTGACGGTCCCGTCCTCGTTAAACACCTGCAAGGAGAACATCGCACATCAGATCATAGCTGCAGAAATATTCATTAAACACAATCGAAAAACACATTCTGTGGTTTTATTATTCAGACTTATTTTATTATGAATTTTTCTGTATTTTGTTATATCAACACTTTACGTTATGACATGTTTTATTCTTTTTTTATTTTATTAAAATTGTACTAATTTTAACATCCTAATAAAAAGTGCATTTTATTTGTTTGTAAGGTGCTTTATAAATAAAGTTTTATTGATTGATATCCGGTTGTTTTATTATCCAAGAGTCTAATCATTTCTCTCTCAATTATTTTCATTAATATATAATAATCTTAATGTTATGTGAATTAATATTAATATTATTGTGTATTTTGATACTCTGTTGTTTCTTAAAACGTTCATGCCAATAAAGCCACTTTGAATTGAATTGTTTGTTTAAATGGAAGTATTTAAGGGACTAAATTAAAATGTAATTACATTATGCACTTAAATATGCAATCATTCATTTGTATTTTTATTTTCGCGTCGAAAAATGCAAATTGCATTATTGAATTATAATTTAAATGTTGACAATGTACGTGGGAAATTAAAACACTATTGTGAGATTACGTTTTCATTTCACTGTAGTCTGCCAACGGCTTCCATATATTGTATTTGGTGCTTATTAAAATAAATAAATACTTAAATATATTTTAAAAACTCTCTAGTTAAGTTAGAACTGGTTGTCAGGGCTCATTTGTACAGTTGTACTAGATGTACGATAATTATCGTATTTGTACGATAAATTTTCCCTCTGTACGATGTGCGACCAGTAACGCCTAAAGTGACAAAATGTACGATAATTTTACCTTTTTGTTAATCTTACAGTTAATAGTTACGTTTTTTTGTCTGTTTTCAACACTCAGCTACTTGAGTTAAAGAGGCAGTGTGGTTAGCATCAGTACGATAATTATTGTATTTATAGTTAGCGTTTCCAGATGTACGATAATTATTGCATTTATAGTTAGCGTTTCCAGATGTACGATAATTATTGTATTTGTACGATAATTATGTTATTTATAATTAGCGTTTCCAGATGTACGATAATTATTGCATTTATAGTTAGCGTTTCCAAATGTACGATAATTATCATATTTGTACGATAATTATTGTATTTATAGTTAGCGTTTCCAGATGTACGATAATTATTGTATTTGTACGATAATTATTGTATTTATAGTTAGCGTTTCCAGATGTACGATAGTTATTGTATTTATAGTTAGCATTTCCAGATACGTACAATAATTTTGCCCTCTGTTTGATGTACGATCAATGACACCAAAAGTGCCGTAATGTACGATAATTTCATCATTTTGTGTTCGGAGTTGGTTTTGGTCTGCGCAGTCTCGGATCCTACGTCAGTGTTTAGGTATTCTTCCTCACGTGACGTTTTTCCAGCCAATCGTGCTCGATGGTGATGAACGTGACGCTTTCGTCAGCTGCTTTAAAAAACACAACACGATGTGGGTGGATTTGTAAGCGTGTCAGAAAGTCGTTTAAATACGACCTAGGTCGGTCTGTCGCAATATTGAATCTTGCTCCTGTATAAAACATAAATATAAATATAAATGTTTGTTTACCTCCCACATGAGGTTGTTGTTCTTGTACAGGTCGATGTGTTCAGGGGAAATCAGGCGTCCGGTGAACGGTCCCATCTCTGTTCCTGCTTTAATCCACGTTTTAGAGAAAATACCCAAACCTTCCCCTGAAATACAACAACACACACAACAACACACACACTGCTGTGAATACACACCAATGTACAGTGTGACATACACACACGTCTGACGTTACTGAGAGGAAATCACAGTCGGTTCTTCAGGTTTTAAATGTTTTGTCTCCTTCAGGTTTTTTTATTCATTATTTATTTATTTAATTATTATAATATTTGTTGATAGTATTATTTTTGATATTATTATTATTATTGTTATTTTATTTATGTATTTTAATTTTAGCATGTTATTATAACAATTTAATAATATTATTATTTTATTTATTTAGGGGTGCGGTGAGTGGGATGCACATGTTGGCGTAATGTAAAATTAATAATGTGTAAATGTTTGAAAACATAATAAAAACATTTAAATATAAAGTTTTATCTCTGAAAGAGAATGGCAACTATTTTGGACTATAATAATAATAATAATAATAATAATAATAATAATCTACACTACAAAAAATATAATTTATAAATAAATAAGGTTTAAGTTTATTATTATTATTCTTTTTTGTTGTTTTTTTCTGGCCAATAATGTATAACGTGTATAAATGTTTGAAAACCAAATAAAAACATTTTAATATAAAGTTTTTATCTCTGAAGAGAAATGCCGGCTGGCAGTGCAAGTTGTCAACATACATTTTATTTATTTAATTTTCATCTGTACTAAATCAAAGCCTGAGATAGTTTGCAACAAACAAATATACTAATATCCTGTCAACAGGAAAACGATAAATAAAATTAAATAATAAAATTGCTGTAAAACATATTGCACCTGATCATCCCGACTGATGCTTCTGTCAACTTTAGTTTAACTGTTTTATTTTGCATTTAAATAACAGAATTAGCCATTCAGAGCTGCACGGGAGAGATGTGCGTGTGGAAGTAAAACCCAGAGAAAGCAGATTTAAATGAAGAGTTTTTCACCTAAAAACAAGTTATTTAGTACATTTTCATGCTCAATAATAAAGATGACGTGTCAGCTCACTTTAATATATAGTAATAATACTTTACCTGGGACTGAACTCTGAGCGATGATCACCTCGCTGGGTAAAACCAGACTGGACAACTTCTGCACCTCTGAAATAAAAATAAATAAATAAATGTATTCATTTTCACTCTAAACACATCTGACATTAGTTTCTTCTCCTAAAAAAATTACTTTGATGACTGAAAACTAAAGAAAATCTCTTCAAAGTCACAACACCATACATTTGATTTCCCTATATTGAACTCCATCCACTTTTCTGCAGATTTAACGGTGAAGTGTGTTGAGCTGCAGCACTGCTCTGTTCGGGATGTAAAGCTGAAGTTTCCCACAAACAGTGAAAGCAGCATGTAACTGAGCCCTGGTATAGAGAATAAAGGAGGTTAAATGCTCATTTTTCTCCTTCAATAGCCGCATTATGTCTGCACAACTCCCCCCTGCTGCACCGCGAGCTGCAGGGAGAAATCTGGAAAACTCATGACACAGAAAACTCAAACTCAGAGAGTTTTATGTGCAAGGGAGAAGAAGAAGAAGAAAAAGAAGAAGAAGAAGAAGAAGAAGAAGAAGAAGAAGAAGAAGAAGAAGAAGAAGAAGAAGAAGAAGAGAAAAGTCTTAATAAATAAAATAAAATGCCTTAAAAGTTTAAAATGCAAAGGGCAACAGAGAAACGTCACAACCTGTGTCACGCTCAGTGTGGAGCGTGACACAGGTTGTGACATAAAGGAGAAAAGAGATTTAAATGGAGATAAAAGTGGAAGATTATCCGAGTTTAAAACCAGAAAAGAAGAAAAGAAAAAACTCATAAACGCCACGAGGAGAAAGTTCAGCGGATTCCGTTCACACGACGGATTTAAATTCCTGCAGAGAGAAATAAAGCAGAAATAATCCGGTAGAAATGGACCGGGAGGATCGAGGCAGCGGGAGCCAACTGCGCCGGATCCCCGGGAAATGTTCCGAACGAATTCCACCGAAAACGGAAACGAATTTCACAATAAAATGTAATTAAAATATAAAAGAAACATGAATAGAAGACCAAAAAAAAAGGCCGCGAGTGAAGCTTTTTATTTTATTTTAGTACAGCAGCAAATGTAGAAATGATTTATCAACATCAGAGACACGTTGGGGCATTTTATGAATGAATTAGCGATCAACAGGTTAATTAATTGACTAATTAATTATAATATGTTTAATGATTTTGCAGGTGAAAATCTGAGCCATTAATATTTGAATTAAATCAACTTTGTGTCTGCAAGTTAAACTCACCTCAACTCATTTTACACATTTATTTATTGTCAGAAAAGACTTAAAACTTAAAAAGATAAATCAAAAAAAGAATGAATGCATTCTCGTACTAATGCAAAACCTGCATTAGAATAATTTAATCTTTGTCTAACAATACTTCACATTGTTTAAGATTGTATAGTCTTTCTATAAATATATAAAATATAAGCAGAAATCAAAAGAAGTAAAAATACAATATTTCCTCTTAAATGTCGTAAAGAAAGCGCTTAAAAAATAAATATGTGAGTAAAAGTCCTTTCATCCATCTAAAGCTCCAAATTCTGACATTTAAGGATACGTAAAGATAAAGAATATCGATAAAACAAGTTTATATTCGACTTAAAGTGATGATTTAAACGTGTGGAGGTAAATGTAAGATTCACTCTCCAGAAACTAGAGGATTAAATCATGATTTCATATTTATGTCAAGGTCTGAATCATTAATTGGTTAATTGATCGGCACTGACCTCCGGAGAAGGACTGTGCGAGCACCTCGGCGGTGAACGCGGTCTTGGGGCTCGCGCTCGGCGCGGTGCGGTCCTCGTGCAGGTGGTGCTGCTGCTGGTGCGGGTGCAGGTGATGGTGCTGCTCGCCCAGCACGTGCCTCCAGCGGCCGTACAGGAAACTGTGCAGGATGTCCGAGGTGATGATGTCCGCGAGGGAGAGCGGCTGCTGCGGCTTGAAGCCCGACTTAAGGCCCAGCGAGGAGCCGGGCAGCACGGAGCCCATGGCCGAGCGAGGGGAGCCGGGGGCCGGGCAGGAGCTGCAGCGGGAGCCGCTGTCAGGGACCGGAGGAAAAGAAAAAGTCTTCACAAAAACTTTAAAAATCCAAACAAGTGTCAGAGTGTCGGCGCAATAAAAGCTCCACTTGTTGTCTTTTTAATTAAAGCGTAACAGGTTCAAAGCACAAAGTGACGCTGTAGAGGAAATAAAAAGTTCTGCAGGAGTGTTGCTGGACAGAGTGTGTGTGGGTTTATATATAACCTGTCTGCCTGTCTGCCTGTCTGCCTGCCTGCCTGCCTGTCTGCCTGCCTGCCTGCCTGCCTGCCTGCCTGCCTGCCTCCCTGCCTGTCTGTCTGTAATGGGCTGTAATCACCTCCTCCAACATTTCTATAAAGAGAGGAAGGAGGAGAAAGAGCCAGAGAGAGTGTGTGTGTGTGTGTGTGTATATGTGCGTGTCCGTCCCTCCACGCGCTGTTGGCTCTGTTGACAGCTCCGGCTCGTGACACCGTAGAGACACTCAATTAGGACTTAATGAGAAAACTACAACAAGAGAAGAAGAAGAGACCTCCGAGCTGCAGCATGTTTCTCTCTTTCTATCAAAATAAAAGATCCTTTTCATCCGTTTTCTGCTTTATTTATTTGTTTGGTTTGGTTTTATGTTGAATGTGTTCTTTGCTTTCACTTTAACATGTTGTTGTTTCTGCATCTGATGAACCATGAATCCATTAAAGAGTCAGTTCTGAAGTATTTCTGCTCAAACATCCACAGCTGTGCAGATTTTCTTTATAAACATGAAACATTGAGTCGTAAATGTTTTCAGCTCCTCCATCTTTGTTATTATCTCAGTGTCGAACATGAGAAGAGTTCACTCACCTCCTTTAACTTCAGGATACTTTATACCTCACTACGTCTCAGGGGGAATAGTGTTCTTTAAAAGAGGAGGCGAAGGAGGAGGAGGAGGAGGAGGAGGAGGAAGAAGATAGTGTTGTACAATATATAACATCTGCAGCAGGGGAATGTGAGGAAGAGGAGGAAGAAGAGGAGAAGGAAGATAGTGTTGTACAATATCTGCAGCAGGGGAATGTGAGGAGTAGGAGGAGGAGGAAGAAGAAGAGGAGGAGGAGGAGGGGGTGGAGGAGGAGGAAGAAGAGGAGGTGGAGGAGGAAGAAGACAGTGTTGTACAATATATAACATCTGCAGCAGGGGAATGTGAGGAGGAGGAGAAGAAAGAGGAGGAGGCTGAGGAGAGAAAGGAGGAAGAGGAGAAAGGAGGAAGATGAGGAAGAGGTGGAAGAAGAGGAGGAGGAAGAGGAAAGAAAGGAGGAAGAGGAGAAGGAAGAGGAGGAAAAAGAGGAGAAGGAATAGTGTTGTACAATATCTGCAGCAGGGGAATGCGAGGAGGAGGAAGAAGAGGAGGAGGAGGAGGAAGAAGAAGAGGAGGAGGAAGAGGAGTAATGTCTCTTTATGTTTTAAGATGTTTCCATGTAAAACCGTCATATACTGAAGCTCTTTATTGTCTAATTAAAATAAAATTTTCTCCAACACACAGCTGGAACAGGAGGAAGAGGAGGAAGAAGAAGAGGAGGAGGAGAGGGAGGAAGAGGAGGAGAATAGAAAGGAGGAGAAGAGAAAGAGGAGGAGGAAGAAGAGGAGAAGGAAGAGGAGAAAGAGGAAGATGAGGAGAGAAAGGAGGAGGAGGAGGAAGCGGAGGAGTGCAGTAGTGTGAGTGACAGAGCAGGAAAACAGATTATCAAGACAACAGCTGCTCCCCCCCCCACACACACAGGATTATTATTCTCTTTCACTCTGATCTGTATTTATGAGCTTTTAAACATTTATTGTCGACACTCGTGAGCACGACACACACACACACACACACACACACACACACACACACACACACACA
>CALSCE010010657.1:6349836-6371081 GCA_943593645.1 Bovichtus variegatus | reverse complement strand
TGTGTGTGTGTGTGTGTGTGTGTGTGTGTGTGTGTGTGTGTGTGTGTTGTGTGTGTGTGCGTGTGTGTGTGTGTCCTTAATTATCTATCAGCAGTGTTTAGCATTATCAAAGGTTTCCATGGTGATCCTGACTGATCTCTATGATATCTCTATATCGGTGAGATTTCTTACCGTGAGGATTTGGGACCCCTGATGAACACGTGATATGAATTTCGCGTCTGTAGTGTCCAAAATGTGGCCGTGGCAGCAGGTTACAAACGTCATGCTGCTGGCAGGCCTCCAGAAAACTCTGGTGTCATTTAACATGGGGTTCTATGGGGCAGTCGGTTGGACTTTTTTGTCACTTTTTGGGAATTCTTGGCTAGTTGTGTTGGTCCGTTGGCTTCAACAACCACATCTTCTGAATGACCACACATTTCCCTACGTTTGTTACCTAAAATTACGTATGAAGAGTGAAAATCGCAGGCTTGGCAGTAGGTTTAAGATCTTTTTGTCAGAAGGTTTTAAAGGTGTGATGTCATCAACATTCCGCCCCATACACACCCATTAAACATCGGAGCGTATTACAAGATGTTACGAAGCGTAAACTGTGATTACGTGAACATCGTGCCAGATATCTAAATACTTAGTCCAATAAAGTCCCACGTCTGGTGAACGGCTTGGACTTTAAATCTTTGCTCTACGTTAAAGCATGCTGAATCTGTAAGGCCCTAAAGTCGGGTGGTTATAGCTGAGTTCACGATGATTTTACTTTGATTCCTGTCGGGAAATTATCGCAGTTTTGCAATTTTTGTGACAACCGCTAAGCGAATTTCTTAAAAAAAAGTCATAGCACGCCATTCCGGATTGTTCTGATATCTGATGTCATTCCCAGGTCGTTCTGATGTGTTTTTTTGTGCTCTTCACGTCAACTAGTAGCACGCCGAAAAATGTGGCGGAAGATGAAGAATAAGATGCGATAATAATAATAATAATAATAATGATAATCAGTTCCGAACAATCGACTGTGTGGCTCGTGGACGTATAAAGAGAACTGGACAGCGTTGGAGGCGGAGCCACAGACAGACGTCTCTCTCCCGATGTAAGTCAATGGGGAAAAGTATCTTTGGGCCCCATGGCATCACGTGACCGACACGGTTTTGTCCACTATATGAAACTACAGTAGCTTCAAAGCCCGGCGCTCTTCCTGGGGGCTCGGTGTGGCTTCGCCAGGCACACGGAATAAAGAGGAAGAAGAAGAGCAGAAGGTGGAGGAAGAGAGAAAGGAAGAAAATAAAAGAAGAAGAGGAGGTGGAGAGAGGGGGGAGGAGAGATGGGAAAGGAGGAGGAGGAGGTGGTGGGAACGAGCCCAAATGGCGCACTGATATTGTTCCTCTAACGGGATTAGGTGGCGTGCTGCGGCCTCATTAGTATTCATGCTAATAATCCTCTTTAAAAAGCTTTTTAATAATCATCAGCTGCTCAGGCATCAAAATCAAACGCCCCCTCTCCTCCTTTTCTCACCGCTCCTCATAATGCTTTAATTGACTGAAAAACAGGATACACCTGCAGTTTATTCTGAGATTTAATAATATATACAAGATACCTTTAGTATCTATAAATGCGTGTTGTATTAAAACGTGTTAAAGGCTGATTTAAACACCAAATTCATATTTATTTAAATCTGTTAAATCTTGTCGAAGGTTTATTTGCAAGAATTATGTAACACGGAATGTAAATGATTTAGTTTTTTCTGAAAAGACATACATTTTTACAGAATATAAATAAAAAATTTAGTTTTTGCAGGTAAGGTTTTACAAGTATAATAGTATTGTGGTTGTTATTATTATTACTGTTTTTTTTTAATTAATTTGTTATAATTATTATAGTTTACATTTTTTCCTCAATTTAATTATTATTATACTTCATTTTTTTAAATGTATTTTTCATTTTTATTTATAATTCTTTTGTGTATTTATTATTTGTTCATATGGAAAATAATCTTAAACTTTGTTTTGTTATCTTTGAAAATTAAAACAATTTTAACATAGAAAATACATTAATTTAAAATAAAGTTTAGATTGTTTTTATAAAAATGTGGAGCAAATGATCCATCCTGACAAAATATCACATTACAAAACATATTTTCTTATATTGTATCTTTATCCCTCTGACTAATGAAGCGTCACTGACTGATGACGAGGATAATTGGCAGGTTGATTAAAGAGCAGAGATCTGACAGATGCAGCCTGGTGTCACAGAATGAGGTATGAATAACACGCCAATTTACTAAGTCACTTCATGTGTTATCACTACCCATCTTTTGCTTTTCACGCGTCATTTAACGGCGCGGTAATATAACACGCTCAGAGCAAGTGTGCCGGATATAAAGACCAAGAAAGTCCGTGTACAAAGGAGGTCGGGTGGAGCGATAAGATTCAAGTTCCAGTGCGTAACTTATTTCACGTAATAATCGTACTTATTTTAACCCATAAACCACGATCTTTTCTTAAACATAACATAACATAAGTAGTTTTGTTTGAATTTACAACAGTAACATGTTCAAAACGGCGACCGTATGTTGAGAATGAGAACGGACGTTAAATGACACGCAAAAAAGTTATGAATTCTGAATTCAGAGGATCTCTATGATTGACCGATTAGCTCCACACGGCTCTCAACATGTTTATGGCTGAGCTAACAATGCTAACCTGAGGAGGACGCCGTTATCAGCGGGAACCGCCGCATGAGAGCAGTGCAGAGTGGCGGCCATTAGCGCACTAACATGCACGTGCAGCCGGCCTAGCTACGTAAACGAAGCTCAGAGAAGCTCGTATTACAACAGAGAGAAGGAATTTATTACATTCATTACTCCATTATATCTTTAGTTGTTTGTGTCGTGTTCTTTTATTTAGAAATTAGAGACTCGTAGGAATCAATTCCAAACTTCTCTTCATATTAATTGTATTTATTCCATGATGATATGGTAGCATTTTAAAAGTCCTCAGCTGAGGACCCATGTCACTGTCCACAGACCACATTTAAGTAGTTCCTCTGTCTCACAGATCTCTAGTTTACAACATATTTCATATCCACCGCCTTTCAGGTATAGTCTTCTCCCATTGGTTGACTGGGGCCAGGTCCTATTGGCCCCTTGTTGGCACTTAGGCCACGCCTCTCAGCGCTTCTCTGCTCCAATCAGATCTTCTGTCACCCTTTTAGGTGGTGTACTCTTCCGTTTCACAGTTTACAGATATTGCATCTTATTTCACAGTAGATTGGCCACTAGTAGTTACTTAATTCAATAACATTTTTCATATCACATTTATCACTTCTAAATAAAGACACAATAAGGCACATTGTAACAGTTTACATATTGATTATCACATTTGCTGCTATATTGATGCTCTGAATGCTGTTTTTATATATATATATATATATATATATATATATATATATATAGATCCTTTAAAAGTGTTGTGCTATCTATACACCTTCCCATGATATCACGTGTTTTTTGAATAATACAGCTAATTATTGGACGTGATGTTCCGACACACTCAGACTAAAGGCAGAGAATCGTCCGTACAACAGCATAACTGACGTTATGTGATATTGTTCTGTTAGCATACACGATGACATATGACGATGATTCGCTGGAGGCAGAATGATTCTCGGAACACGTTAGCTAACGCTGGCTAGCCAGTTTTGTTGCCTTGTTTTTTAACAATGGGTGAAGAAAACATGGGTTTCTCTGACTGCACAGCCGACCCTGAATGTTACACGCTGACTCAGTGATCTGACATTTACACACCTGAGGGCGAAATCAAGCGTGCACAATGAAGAGGAACTGAGGACGTATATATCTTTAAAGGTTGATATTCCAGCCTTGGCAACAGCTGCCTACACAACAAAGCAACCCAAAAAAGAAAGACGGATTTATCAAAAATGGTTTGACATTATCGGCGATCGCATTTCAGAGCTGGAGAGAAAATGTTGCTAATAGTTTAGCTTCTGTTAACCATTTTCTCTCCATCTCTAATAGTTTAGCCGTCTACGTGAGCGGCGTAGCAGCTGTAACGGCTAACAGTTAGCAGGAGGCTAACCAACATTTCCTCTTAACGCACTGTGTAACCCTACGCTACAGCAGCAGTTTTAATCATGTGGTCAACGTTGTGGATTCAAACAAGACAAACGCGGACAGTTGGGGTTTTGGAATCAGGGGACATCTTTGGACTTTTGGGGTTTCTGAGTAAAGGGGACATTTTTCGTTTCAAGCGGACATTTTTCGGACTATTGGTGTTTTGGAACGATTCCTCTTCTTTGTGTATATAATGTTGCTGCGGCATGAAATGACACGCAAAACGACTGTTGGGGTTTAGAAAATTAGGGGAAATTTACGGACTATTGGGGTTTCGGAATAATTCCCCTTTGCTCTGAGCATCTAACATGGCCGCGGCCAAAAGCGGGTCGTGATAACACGCAGAATGACTCGTTATTGGTGCTCCACCGTGCTGGTACCAGGCTGCACCATCACACACTATGTTCCACACACTTCTGTATGTGCGGCTGACAGACAGTTTACTGCTCCTGTTGGTCCCTGAGCATCATGAGAGACATTTGGACGGGATCCAGATCGCCATCACTTTAATGATTAATCAGCTTCATCTGTACTTACAGAGCTCCTTCCTGTACTTTATGACCACTGCACACCGCAATACACACACACACACACACACACACACACACACACACACACACACACACACACACACACACACACACACACCCACACACACACACACACACACACACACACACACACACACACACACACACACACACACACTCTGCCAGTAACAGTACAGTTCTTGTTTCCTGTCTGATTTCTCCATTAATCATTGTCTCTCTTTGTCTTCATCTCTCCATCTCATTCCTCTCCTCCATTTTATCCTCCTTCTCCTTCACAATAAAAGCTCTCTTCGTCTCCTTTCATCCTAACCTCTGATTCTGTCAATAAAAGCCCCCCAATAACTCTTCCGACACATTTAATAAAACTAAAACAAAGTTCATGCAGAACCAGATAACTTGTAAATGTGATAGAACTACATTAAGTCTACACATATGCAAAATTATTTTTTTCCCCAAATTTTTGAGAAAATAAAGATCATTCATTCTGGTCAATTGTTATTGTAGTTTATTAATTTGAGTTCTGTCAAACATTCAGTGACAACTATTTGCATGAATCCATGTTTAATTATGCTTAGGGTTTCTTGGATGTTCAGAACAAATAGTCATAAAACTAATAAAAAAAAAATTAAAACTAAAAAGTATTCGAAGTAGATTCAGTACTCAGATTTAAGACTTTTTGGTTAATTTGGCATTACCTCACATCCGCAGACCACGTGTAACCAGCCGGCTCACGACCATTATATCCGGTGTCTTCACCTGCAGGATCGTCAGAAACCGTCTGAGGGAAGCTGCTCTGTAGACAAACGTTCACCTCCGGCACTTTATTTTCACCTGTAGTCATGTGACATCCATAGTTCAGTGGCTCATAAAGGTTTTTTATTTTTAAAGATAAAACTTCATATTTTCGAGTGGCCTTTTATCAGGATCAGATATACTTTATTGATCTCCGTGGGAGAAATAATAAGAAAAATAGAAATATGTAAAAACATGAGCAATATACTACAATATGGAAAAATAGAATTACAAAACAAGTAAAAATGTGTATTTTACTACAACATATAACTTAAAAAAATATAGACAAATAAGTAAAAATATGTATGTAAGATATAACGTGTAAATAATGCTGAAAAATTAGATGTATGAATAAAATGCAAGAAGAGTATAAAGTTGAAATGAACAGTATAAATCAATAAATGCAGTATTATTGTGAGCAGCCGAGGCTCACCGGTGTAATAATGATGCAGTTTAATCAGGAGGACGGATTATTTTAAGTGTTCACTAACACATATTTGTAACAAATTTGTGCACAAAATAAAAAACCTTTTATGTGCAAAGGAAAAGTCTGATCATTTATTTCAACTCATGAAAAAAGTGTGGCAAACAAAAGTGCTGCATTTATATCTTAAATCAAGACCTGAACTAACAGAAATCCTGCAGAAGCCGAGCTGCAGATTCATTGATCCCTGGAGGTCTGTGTCTGTGTGTGTGTGTCTGTGTGTGTGTGTGATTACAGTAATGTCTTAATGACAGATGACATCACACCGTCAGTCAGACCATCTGTCTCCGCTTAGGGAACATGAATAAATTATAAATCCCATTTTTCATGTCAGGACTTGAAGAGACATGATCCTGAGCAGGAATATCAAACGGAAAAAAAAAACGGGAAAATATTCTTGTAAATAAAAAAAAAAAAATTTAAACAATATCCTTTAAGAAAAATCCTTTACTGAAACAATATTGACTGGTTAACAAAACTAATACAAATAAAATAAATACGAATGTCAATAAAAAAAATATATATATATATATATATATTTTTTAGGTATAATATTCAACTACCAAAAAATTATAAATAAAATAAAATAGTTCAACCTGATTTGTTCTTTAGCTTCACATCGTCCTTCAACAGCTGTTTTTGAGCCACCTAAACATCATTTTCTTGCACATCAATTTGACTTTTTGGCCACTTTTGCAAAATCCCATAACAATTTGTTTTTAATTTAGTTCACATATTCCGGTTTTTGTGTATTGGAGGCTTCAGTGAAATAGATTCATAAAAACACAGCCAGTCAGAAAGAATGAGCCTGTTTATTAGCCCTCATGTTAATCATCAACATCATCATCCATCTTCCTCTCCCTCGGCCACCGACAGTCTCGTGGCTCGGGTTCATACACAACTCTATCTGTCAATAGAATCTAATAGAAAAATCTGCAGGTTACAGTTAGGACGTCTGTCCATTAGAAAAACAACAGAAACCAAGAAACCAAAAAGCTCCCCGTCACCCCTTCAGGACGAGGGGTCGGGACTAGGAAGATCTAAACCGGAGTGGACCGGCAGTGTCGTGTCCAGCCGTGGTTCTGGGACGTTGGGGGGGGCTTGGTAGGGCCAGTTGGTTACTGGTTTAGACCCAAGCCTGGAACTGGGGCTGGACACCAAGCCGCCATCCACTCTGGTGTTTATTAATTATTTTTCGGGGAGTAAAACCCCCTCACTACAGCTCTCCTCGCCTCGGAGCCGCCACGCTAACGAGCTGTGGGACCGCTCAACACGCCTGCGATGATAACGCTCAGCTGTAATCACATGGTCCGATTACAGACCTGTTGGAAGAAAAACAAATCACAAATCCCACTAACTTTTTAAAACGTGGCGATGCCCGGACAGACGGAGACAGACAGACAAGAGATAGAGACAGTTAGCCTAGCAGTCTTGAGAAAATAACACACTCAGCTTCTCTTTGCAAATCGGTTAGACACAACATGTGAATTAAACAATATCATTTTTTAACAGGATAACAAAGTACATTTTTAACTGGAGAGCACCCGCCAGAGTGGAAAATTTACACAAACCATATTATCTTATCGACAAACTGAATATTCAAAACTGGAGATTTAAATAGACCCCCTGTACAGGAGAACTCATTATTATCTTCGTCATTATTATTATTATCATCATCATCGTCACACATACAAGAAGCAGAACCACTGATTCAATTTTCAACTCAACAGCCGCCAGATGTCCCTCAACGCAAGACAAACCTCTCTGTGGTCCGACACACGACGACGCTCAGCTAATGCACAGAAACACACACCAGACAAACACACACGACAGTAACAAACACATGGCTGAAGGCTGGAATTACATCTCTACGAAGGTACACAAAAGTTTATGCAAAGGAGGGCGTTATGAGTTAAACTTGAAATTCTAAACAAGCTAACTAGTAGATCTAAAATGCTGGGTTCGGGGGAAAAAGGCAAAAAATACTTCCACGTTCGTACATGTATTAAAAAATAGCCACGAAAACTTCTCCAAAATGACAACTGTGCACGTTCGAGAAACATAATCCAGCCTCAACAGACACAACATACAGCTAACGCCATGTTTAGCCCACATAACACACCGTTTGGCTAACGAACATACACACAGTTTAGCTAACGAACATTCAGCACCGTTAAGCTATAACACACAAAGTTCTGCTAATGTAGACAGTAGCTAACCTGTTTATACAGCCAGCATACTAGCTAACGAACATCCGGCTAATTCAGGGAGCTGGGGGAACACTGACACAATATTCAAAAGATGTTGCTCCCTTAGTTAGCCATGTAGTTATAATAGACAAATGGATATAAAGTCGAAATAAGAGATTTTGATTATTTTCACATTGTTATGGCAGTTAGTTGGCAGGTAAAATTAGCTTATTTTTAACACGCAGAGTGGATGATATTTGTGTTTATTTAGATGGGAAGCCAACGCAACAGACAGCTATCTCGCACAAGTTCAACTTCAAGTTCACGAAACACAGTTTACCTAACGCACATTTACACAGTTTTGCTAATGTTGATAGTTAGCCAACCTGTTCGTACTGCCAGCGCACTAGCTAACAAATCAGAGTTTGGAAAAGCCGACACATTATTCAAAGACTTTGATCCCTTAGCCACTCATGTAGTTATAGTAGATAAATGGATATTATGCCGCAATTAGCAATTTTTAATTGTTTTACATTGTTATGGCAGTTTGTTAGCATGTAAAATGAGCCCATTTTTAAGTAGCAGAGTGGATTATATTTCTGTTTATTGAATTATATTTAATGCAAATGAAGGTTCTTTGGAGCAATTTTGTCACTGGTTTGCTAGTTCTGTAAGAAGTTTTTTTTATCAAAATGGAATAAATTCACAAAATCTCAGTTTGCGATATGTCGTGGTTGTTTTGATCTTATAGCTACCACATCCAACAAACTCCAATAACAAACAGAAAGCGTTTAGCCTCCACTTTCTTCCATCTAACAAAAAATCGTAACGTGCATGTTCAGTAAAAGCTAACTCACACCGCTAAGCTAACGCAAAAACATAGTTCAGACCGCACATCTTTTCACCAAGAGACACCTTTCAGTTAACATTCAGCAAATAAAACACAGCTCACAAAAACAGTTAAACCACCACATTCATTCAGCTAACACACAGTTGAGGTAACGCATCTTTTTTGCTAACAAGCCAACTTGCGCGTTTAGCCAACGCGCTAGTTTAGCCAATACATCGCTAATAGAATTGATAACTTCATTGTTCAGCTCCTAACACTTCTTCTACAAACAAATCGGCAAAGTAGAAATGCAGAACTAAGTTACAACAACAATAATAAAGTTTCACTTTATAAGAAAATAGTAATTTTCCCCTTTTTAAATGTAATGAAAGTTGAGTTGCGGGGAAAACGTGGTGTCGGCTGGAGGTTTAAATCCTGTTGAGGACACAAACTGTTTGACCACAGAGAGATCTGGCTTTAGACAACGCAATATAAATCGTCATTTATTCATCATTACATCATAAAAACTAAAGAATCACTATAGAGATACAGGAATAAGAACTATCATCAAACCAAAAGAAAACAATAAACGCGTCACTGCACCTCCAAGATGGCGACTTAACAGGTAAAATTAGATCGAGAACAAACAGACCCAGCGAGCACAAATTTAGTACAAAAAACAGTTTTGTCTCTGACGGTAAAACATTAAATTTCCATCTGACGCTATTAAAATATTTCTATGCCAAAATAAAAAAAAATAACTGAGAGTCAACACACACAATCTGACGCATGCTTTAAAACATTATCATAAACAAAAATAATAATAATAATAATAATAATATCTGATTTTCTTACTCAAGACTGCTAAGCCTTATACCGTTTTCTTATTGGAAAATAAAACTAGACAAAATATAGATTATACTGGATTTTTTTTTGTTCAAAGCCACACTGATACATCTTTAAGTTCAAGTTTGATAAAAAATAAAACAAAAAGAAAAACCAGGTCTACACTGTGGAGAGAGACCAGAGGCTAGTCCGAAAAAATCTGCCCGACAAAATATCAACTTTGTAAGGTTAAAAAACAGAAAAGAAAAGAGTTCGTGATTTTTCAGTTAATCCTTAGTTTTTCTCTACAAAAGGAAGGAGGAAGCGGCAGAGCGTTGCTAGGAAACCCCGATTCGGTTGCCGTTGACGACCATCCGAGGCCTTCACCGGTGAGGGAGGAGCCTCTAGTGATCCTAAAGAGACAGGAAATGACATCATTGTTGTTTACATGTTGTAGCAGCAGTGAGCAGAACTTTCTGAAGTTAACTAGTGATGGGCGGCTGAAGCCTTATGGGGCGTTCACCTCAGACGCAAAGCGAATTTTCGCCTGCCGTCACAAGCCGGGGAGGAGGCGGGGCTTACCTCCATGTAGATACCAACAACGTTTCATCAACTCCGGCCGAAATAACTTGCTGCTTCGTACATGTTGTGTTAGTCGCAGGGACGTTGGGAAACCAAACGCTCAGTGAACTTCACCGAGCTGCGTTCACTGTCTCCAGCAAGTCATACAGCGGCTGAATTAATCTGGTTTACTACAGTGGTATGAACCCAAAATGAACAGATTTTGCAGTGATTTAATGAAAAACAAACGTATCAATAGGAAGCAGAAATAACTACATAATGCTACCAATTAGGAAAAAGTCTGAGCTCATGCTGTCAGGTCTGTCCACAAGACGACAAGCAAACAGCTCTTAAAATGCTTGATTTCTGAATGGAGTTTGGTTGATCAGGGCTAAGCTAACATTGTAGCTCCATTAACTCAAAATAACGTCACTAGGGCAAAAATTCAGCGGCGACTTTATCGTTTGTACCATAGACAGTCTGAGTTTATACATTTATAAACCTTTTGTCCGGTCTCTGTACAGATATGAGGAACTGTAGCGCTCTGGGTGCTAACAGCTAATGTTTCCCTCTGTTTCGGATTCAACGTCAGGACGATCTCAACGCTGAGGCTTTAGCAACACACAAATTTCTCACTCAAGTTTTCTTAATTAATAATAAGTTTGATTATTAACAATCAGATGATAACGTCTCATACTTGTGATTACGTCTTTCTAGCGTACATCTCCATACTTCTCAGTTATTCTCCTCTCTTCTCATACCACTAATGTGCCGATCACAAACTTTTAAACTGAAAGACGTTTGAAGCCTCGGGCATCATCGGTCCTGTGGTGCTCATCGTTTGACACCATGTATTTAAGCTTTGGAGCGTCCGTATTATTCGCCCATCGCTAGTAAACCCGACCTGCAACAGGTGAACTTCCTGTGTGTTACCTGTATCTGGGCGGCGTTCCACAGGTAGGGCTGCTGTCTGTAGTATTCTGCTAACGCTGCAGTGTAGTCCGGCACCGAACTCTGCTGAGACGACTGACCTGCAGACAAACGACCACATGAGGACACATCAACATCCGTAAGTCAGTCAACAGGGAGGTCACGAGAACCGATACGTCGGTAACAAGTCTAGGACAAAATTTGGAAAATGTAACGGTACTCCTTTGTTCCCGGTGGTACCGTCATGGCCCGAGACGAACCGTCGTCCCGGGGACGATAGAAAATGTGTTTGTGACGCAGTAAACTCACCATCGCCCTTATTTTTCCTGATAATTCTACATTGTGAACAACAAATCTGTGTTAAATTCTGCAGGAGAGCTAGCTAACATTAGCTGTTAGCAAACGGAGGTTCCATTGAGTTACATTATGGTGCGTTCAGGCTCCATTCAGTAAAAATGTATACAAAGATTTGTTGTTCAAATCAATTTAAACCCACACAGTAAGATTATAATATTTAGCTAACAGCTAACGGAGGCTCCATAGTTACATTATGGTGCGTTCAAGCGCTATCAAGTAAAAATTAGTATTAGTTGAAGGTAAATTATAACATCATGATGCGTTCAATCTTGTAAAATTTTGGTTTTGATGACAAACTTGAATAAATCCAGTTGTTTGAAGATGTTTTCACAGCAAAATAAAATAGATATTAGATGAATTATGAGCCGTTTAACTTCCTGACTGAAACCAGTATGAAGTGGTTTTGTTTGACTCGTGAATATTTCAGTATAGTCTGCTGAGTCCTGTTTTCTTTCCTTTCCAAGAATAACTGACAGCCTACACAAACATTATTGCAACTTTTCTGTGGAAAATTCAACAACGTTCATACGTATCAAAGAATCAGAGAAGACATTATTCTATACTGTGTATATAGACTTATTATAGAGGGTCAACTATTTATTATCCATCTAAAACTATGTATTTATTGATCTATTTATTCATTTATGTAGCTATTTAGAATACCATATTTCGTATACATTTCTCGTTTTTCCCCTGATGGTATGAAAAGTCGTTAAATGTGAAGCGTCCGATCGATCGATGCATGTTGAGCTTTGATAAATTCGTCAGTTAAACCTGCAACAGGAAGTTAAAACATGTGGCGCCGTACTCTGTTTCTTGTAGTAGTCCTCCCAGGCCTTACTGTAGTCTGTCATCTGAGGCTGGTTCTGCTGACCTACAGACACAGAAACAGACGGCGAGTCTGTTAAAACTCACCGGATCATCTCCAGAACAGCTTCAGTCCAGAATAACTCTGGCCTCGTTCAGCTTTAAGAGGACCAGAACCAAACTTTTATCTTCACATGGAAGTTGTTACTAAAAATGTAACAAAGTTTACAGATCTCTTTATACACACACATCACTGTATGTTGTTTATTTTACCAGATGATCTTATTAACTTTATTTAATGCTGTAGCGCAGATTTGTCCTCAAACAAAAAACTAACTTCAAATCAAACGTCCACGTGGCACCGGGGAGCGAATCTTACGCAGCGAGGAAGTCCCCTGGCCCGGACGTAGGGAAGGTTTATTACAAACAAAACAAATAACAATGGCCTCTGCAAAAAAAAATTTTTTTAAAAATTAAAAAAAAACCTTTTCTGGTGCCAAACCCCTCAGAGGAAATTCAAGTTGTTTCCCCTAAATTTACCAGTTTAACCTCCGATAAATATTCTCACTTTTATCTTGGAAAAAGAGGGGTTTTTTTTACGGCTTTCCTCAACTTGTCCACGATTAACAACTTCTCAAATTAACTAAAATAATCTAACTAAAGTAATGATAAGATTACTTCATAAACAGCTGTAGAAGTGTGATTATTTCATCAAGCTAGTTTTACTTATGCTCACTGAAGAACCATTATTAATAGGTTTGCTCATACCTAAAATTGTGAATGAAATGCTGTTACTAAAAAGTTCTGAAATATGCAGACATTGAAAGGTTTACAGAAATGTGCAGTATAACTAATACACTGAAAGAAATGTTTTTTAGTCTCATATATCTTTTATATTTTACATTCTTTTTTTATATCTTTTATGTGTGAACTCATGTAACCAAATGATAAGAATAGTACGAGTGGAACCTGTTGTATAAAAAGGTGCATAGTCTTGCTTGAATAAGGCGGAGGTTACAAGACAAAGCTACAACTCAGGGTCACAACAGCATGATGCGCCTACTGCCAAAGGAGGGACTCGTGTTTCCAAGAGGCGTGGACACGCCTGTGCACCAACCAGAAACCAACAAAGAAGATCATGTTACATTGTTTACGTTTACAAAGCAATGAGTGAGAGGCAGCGCCTCTAACAGAAAAATGTATAAATCTTTGCACAAACTTGAATTCGGGGTTCTGAAACAAGCGAGAGACAGCTAACTACATTGCTCTGCTTTGTGGACTGTGGACCGCGACTTTCAGAAACCTCGGCCGAGATATACTCTTATCACAACTTTATACTAAATAAAACAACTTTACTATAACCTCATTCGACCAGAAGTCCTGACTGCTTTTCTCGAAGATTTTGAACACGACACAGCTATAAAAAACAATGAATATCTCAGACAGCTGCTGTGAGACAACAAAACACCACAAGAGCGTTTTATTTCTAGTATTTAAAGATTTTTGGTTTTGGGGGGATTTTGTAGATTAAACAGCAGATTATGTAGTAAAATAACAATAAAACTTAAGAGTTTTCTAAACTCGTAACACTTCGTACGATCTCTGGAAAATTCTGAAATTTTCCTTTATTTTTGGCGGCCTGGCAGGACTACTGCGTGTTCAGATGAAGGGGGAGAATATACCGTACATAAAAAACAAAGTACACACACACACACACACACACACACACACACATATTTATAGATGATCAAAATAAATAAACAATGTGAGAATATTTCTGTTTGACTTATTTTAGGTTTTTCTTTATTAATAAATAAACATGAAGTATAAAATCCTCACTTTGTCGTTATGAGGTGTTGAGTTAGATTGATGAGAAAAATGCATTTAAATGATTTTAACATAAAACTTCAACAAAACAAAATGTGGATGAAGTGAAGTGAAGTGAAGTGAAGTGTGTGTTGTGTGTGTTACCTGGGTCTTGTTGTCCCGGGTTCTGCCAGCTGGTCTGGTAGGTGTTTCCCCAAACGCCAGTCAGGAAGGTCTGACCGCTGCCACAGCTACACACAGAACACACACGTAAGTAAAATACACAGTATCCACACACATACACAGTATCCACACACACTCCACTTCATCCACATTTTGTTTAAAAAAAAAATAATAATTTGAGATTAAAGCCGTAAATTAAAAAAAAAGAAGAAATTTTATATATAGTCTGATTTTAATGTCAGACTTTTTTCCTGGTAATATTACCCCCCCTCCCCCGGCTTTTAACTTATAACGCCGCTAACACGCCGTCAAAGTGATTTGTAAGCACCAGTTTTAACAAAGTTTTAACCACAAATGTTCTTCTGCAGAGTTGACGTGAGTGTGTTATATTTCGTCTCTGCTGCATTTTTGTTTGCATTTTTACTGTTGCACTAGCCGCCATTCATCATCATCATCACCATCATAATCACACAACCTGATAAATCCTACGGGACAGAAGATCTTACTTCTGGTGTGTAGCAGGGCCCTGGGTGAAGGGGCTGAAGCCAAAACCTCCGTTACTCATGATACCTGAGCCCTGCAGAGGAGAGAACGTTTTATTACGTAATTTATTCTGCTAACATTCAACCTTAAATCTGACACTTCACATCCTCAGATTAACATCTTCTGTTTGTCAGAGAAAATAACTGTAATCCAGCTACAGTTACTTATTTATTTATATAGATTTGCTTGAGGTTACATTCTTCCTGTGTGTGTTTTTGTCCATAAAATCATTCCTTAAATTGCAGGATTTTTGAGTGGAGTTTGGTGCTAAACTGAATATAATAGTTTGTGGAAATGTTGTATTTTTAACTGCATGCAGTTTTGTTACGATTCAAAGTGTGTTTATTTATCTATAAAGTGTCTTTTGAGACATGGAATAATTCCTCAATCCAAGACTAATTTCTCTCCTGGAAGACAAACATTGAACTTGATAGTAAAATACAAAATAATAAAATCCTGTTTCAGTCACAAAGCAAACAGCCAGAATGTGATATTAAACCTGTAATATTAAACCTAGATTATAATGGTACAGGTATGATGAGTTAAAGTTAAGACAGAGGAGTGCTAAAAAAGAACACATCTGTAAAATAATCAGAAAATGAATGTGGAAATATGAAGACGAATAAAAGTGTTTGAATTTCCATATTTATTTCTGTATGTATTTTTTACAATTTATAATTGTAATGTATGTATGTAATGTATAGCATATACATTACTCTATTAGTTATGTATATTTCTACATTTGTTTCTATATAATGTATTGTTACTTATTTTATCTTAATACATTTCTAATTTTTTCTATTTACTTATTTATCACTATATTTCCACATACATTTTTTTCATTTATTTATTTTTCTTAATATTTCCAAATTCTTTATTTATTACTCTTTATATTTCCGATTTTTTTATTCTTTTATTTATTCCTCTTTATATTACCACATTTATTTACTTATTCTTTTACAGATAATTTTTTTTTTGTGGCACTTCTGACTCTATAAAACTGGGTTAGGAGGTGCGTTTGTTTTCTGTACCCCGATCTTGTCGTCGATGAGCTGGCGGGCCAGGTCCATCTGCTGGGCGGTGCCTCTGATGGTGAAGACCCGGGTGTTGGGGTCGGTGGAGGGGGGAGGGTTCCTCTGCAGCTCCACGTGAGCTCCAGACTGCTGGTTAATACTCTTAATGGTTTCTCCACCTACAAACACAATAAGTGACGATTCACCAGATAATTAAAACAAAGACATGTTCACAGTCGATGGCCGATATTTACATCGCTCCTTTATCACTCCTGCATCACTCCTTTATCACTCCTGCATCACTCCTGCATCACTCCTGCATCACTCCTGCATCACTCCTGCATCACTCCTGCATCACTTCAGACTTCTGTCAGGAAGTTAAACAGCTCATAATTCATCTAATATCTATTTTATATTTCTGTGAAAACATCTGCAAACAACTGGATTGCTTCAAGTTTCTCACCAGAAAGTACATTTTACAAGATGACATTGAACACACCATGATAACGTTATAATTTACCTTCAACCAGTACTTTACTGAGTAGAGCCTGAACGCATCATAATGTAATTCGATGGAACCTCCGGCTGCTAACAGTTAACGTTAGCAGTTAACGTTAGCTAGCTCTCCTGCAGATTTCAACACAGATTTGTTGTTCATAAAGCCGCATTAGTGAGTTTACTGTGTCACAAACACATTTTCTATCGTCCGGGACAACGGGACGCAGTGAGTTAGATTCAAAAAGTTTTTGATGCCACTCGAAATTAAATGAAATGAATAAAAATGTTTACTTTACAATAAGAAAAATTGAAAGAAAAGAACACATAAATTATCGTTCCGAGCTTGAAACCTTGGTTGAATATCCAACGTGTCGTCACTCGCAGACAGTAAATCCTTAAACTGAATATAAGTGTTGTTGTTCCTGATCTGCGTGACGTTAACGAGGCATTCGGTAAATTATTTAAAACATACCAATAATCTTTTTGTTTTTACAAAGCAACGTCAGAAAATAAGGATTCATAAGATCCTACTTCTCAGGCCGTAGCATTATTAAGACTTTTAAAAGGTTGATTTTAATACCAATTCAAGCCTAATTTTTTTCATTTTAATGCCTTTTAAAGACTTTAAGGATCCGAGGGATCCCTGAGATTCTAACCGTTTGCTGCATGCCCCTGTTTTAACTAAATTACATTTATATTACCAAAACAATAACAAAATACTTATTTTTATTACAGTAAATAACTTCAGGATCATATTGTGTCTCTGCATTGGTCAACACTTTCAAACCAACAGCACCTGTAGAAAAATGAGAAATAAATCTCCTTTTGGAAGCATTTAAAGTTGATTTAATAAAAGAAAGATTAACTAATTTAATCCGATTAATCTTTATTCAAATTGAGGATTTTCTCATTTAAAACCTAAATAGAAGCTTTGCATGTAAAAAAAGGACATTTGGTGCAGCCCTAATATAACTTTAACCGTGCACCTCCTGCTATCTGGAGGTCATTAACTCTTTGTTAACCAAATGAGGAGACCGTTAATGGACCTTTTATGAGCTGAAAAGACGGCGAGCGAGCAGGATATCTGAATGTTTTCAGCCCCTGAATAAATCTCCATATTGTTCAGACTTCATCCGACATTTAGTCTCTTTTTTATTCCTTTAAATCTCAACATTAGAACATGTGTTGAAATCGGAGAGAAAAAATATGTTTAAATCTTTTGTCTTTATGACGATCTTCTGAAAATCTTGTAGTTTCATTTTCAACATCAATTAATCTGCAGATTATTTTCTACATTGATGGTTTGGTGTATAAAATGTCAAACAAATTGTGAAAAATGTCCATCCAAGTTCCTCAAAGTCCAAGCTGATGTCTTTAAATGTCTTGTTTTGTCACTCTAATAAGAAATAAAATCTCCATATTTGAAGAGACTGGAAAGAGACTTTAAAGACATTTCTTCAGGAAAGATTTCAGGATATTTTGAGGGCTTATTGTAAGAATACATGTTGGTTTTAAACTAAATATCTACTGTTTTTATGCATTAAAAAAAAACCTAAAAGGAAAAGGGATTTTCTCTCCAGCAGAAACATGTTTGTCAGTTTTTATATCATAAAGAAGAGAAAATTAAAAGAAAGATGAAGTCGTTCTTTCTTAAATGCTCTGAAAATTGTACAGGGTTTGGTTGGAGGCTGCTGCCCAGAAACATCTTATGTCTTTGTTTTCATTCAGGATTAATCTGCAGATTAATTTATACATTAATGGTTTTGTGTATAAGAAGTCAGAAAATAGTGAAAAATGTCCTCCAGCTGCTCACAGTCTGGACGTCTTTAAATATCTCGTTTGTCACTTTAATATAAAACAGAAAAATTAAGCAAATCTCCACATTTGAGGCTGAAAACAGACTTAAGACATTTCTGCAGGAAACTTTACTTTAACATTTTTTTTTTTTTTTTACAATTTTCTGTGGATCAATTTAATGACTGTTATATTAAAATAATACTGTCAATTTATTAGTTAATCCACAGAAGCCTTTATTGATTAAAGGTTTCACAAAAGTGTTTTTCTACAACAAACTCTGAACACATTAATCTGGTAAAATAATTTTTAATGAATTTTTTCGACACTTTATTGTCTAAATAATTAGCTTACAAGTCAAAAATGACAAAACTTGATGAACTTTTTCTTACTTTTTGCTCTAATTTAAATATTTGTCGTCTAATGTGAACTTTAGTTAATTTATAATTGAATCTGATGCCATTAAATAAAAACAATTTTTGTTTAATGACACGTTTGAATCTACCGTGAACAACAGGCTCCAGTGTGTGTCTGTCAGGATATTCATGAGTATTGTCCAATAGAAAGTGGCGACTAACAATAGACCACCAGACGCACAGAAACAGACCATATGGTGTCTAAACATCGGGTACTTGACATTTCTATTTTTTCTGTTTCTTTTATTTTGAAAGCTGCTGCTCGACCCTCTTGACCTCACACACACACACACACACACACACACACACACACACACACACACACTTTAAGTAGAGTGCGAGTGCCGCTTGTTGTCATGTGATTTTTTTTCTTAATGTTCTTGTGAGTTCTCAGTTTACAGGCTGCAGATAAAGTAAAAGGTTAAATAAACACTAAATAAAAACATTAAATGCTCGGTGAATGAAATGTAGTAATGAAAATACTTTTGATAATTAAAGAAATAAAAATTAGTTACAACAAAATTATTGGTCAAAAACTGCCCTGAATCCACCAAGAATGAATTAAAGATTTTAGCTATTTGTTCTTTATCTTCCATCACTTTTGATTGCTCCTTTATTACTCCCATTTTTAACTGATTTACACTTCCATTTCATTTTAATAATATTTCCAAAACTAACAAACCATTTCAGGGTTTAACGATGTTTTCTGGGTTAAAAATCTATTTACCCGGAGTCAACGGTTACAAATAGTTGTATTTATTAGCGGTTATCAGTGTTAACGTGCTTATATTTGTATGCATTATATTCAAGTAACAACATATAACTGCCTGTATAAGAGTTTAAATATTGTAGGAGCTCTTATTGTGAAATAAACAGGAAGTGGTTGGGGTGCGTGGATTAACCTTCACATGTGCAACTCAACAGAAATGGATATTAAATGTTCTGTCCCAGTAATATTAATATTAAAGTGCATCATATGACATAGAAATGACAGATACGTTTTATTTGCTTTAATCTCATGAATTCAACAATATAAATTATAAAATCGAGCAATTTTCAATTTGTTGTTCTGGTAATTAGTAATTTTAAGTGTTTTTGTCCCTTTTTAGTCACAGGAGAGACTTTGTTTACTTTTCCTGGGTCTTGAGGAGCTGCAGCATTTATTGTTAGCTGTTAGCTGTTGGAGGTTCCATTGAGTTACATTATGGTGCGTTCAGGTGCCTAGCTGTTAGCAGATGATGGGCAGCACAGTCCTGGATGACTAAATAACGGCACTAACAGCTAACGGAGGTTCCATAGAGTTGCATTATGGTGCGTTCAAGCTCTATTCAGTAAAAGTGAGTACTGATTGAAGGTAAATTATAACGTTATGATGTGTTCAAATGTAATCTTGTAAAATGTAGTTTTTGGTGAGAAATTTGAATAAATCCAGATGTTTGCAGATGTTTTAACAGAAATATAAAATAGATATTGGATGAATTATGAGCTGTTTAACACTGACAGAAGTCTGAAGTAATAAAGGACTAATGTTGGAGAACATGGAGTTAATGTTTGTTTTTACTGTGGTATTAAACTGGTATCAAACTAGTATTAAACGGGTATCAAACTGGTATTAAACGGGTATCAAACGGGTATCAAACTGGTATCAAACTGGTAACAAGAATCGTGGAGTTTCTCTGTTTTTGGTATCGACTACTAACTTTCTGCTATCGTGACGTCCGTATTGTCAACACTCTATAAATGTAGGATTGCGCAGCAGCAACTGTATGGATTGAGGAAGTGGATCAGATGATTGATCGCACTGTACCGATCAATGACGTAACTTCATAGCTCACTTAGTGACAGACATTGGCAGAATATTAAATACTAAATGTGCTTTTTAATATAATAATAAACAGGTCTCTTCTCCTACCTTTGCCGATGACCAGGCCGCACTTGTCAGCAGGGATGGTGTAGGTCACTTCCTGTAGCGGACCAGGAGAGCCCATAGTCCAATCACCACGACCTCTGACCCTCCCGCTGCGCAGGGCCGAGCCAAAACCGTCACGCTCCTGCGGAAACAAACAAAGTGAAGCGAGTACCGAGAGTGTGTGTGTGTGTGCGTGTGTGCGTGCGTTACCTGTGCGGTCTGGATGAGCTCGTTGATGAGGTGCACAGCGTGCTGGCAGCGGTCTGGTTGACCCATCACCATGGCAACACGCTCCGGACTGATGCCGTCATCTGATGGACGCACAGAGAGGTCAGTGGTCAAAAACAGCCTTTAATACTAAACAGACTTGTTTTAATCTGGATTATACAGGTGTAAACACACTAGTTTTTATGTGGTTTAATCTGGATTATACTGGTGTAAAAGAGGATTTGATTAAAATCTGGATTACATGTGAAAATGGACTATATGATTTAATCTTGTTATACAGGTGCAAACACACCTTTATATTCTGGATTAAGTGGTCTAAACAGACCTGTTTTATATGGATTACACTGGTGGAAATGAACTTGTTTTAAACTGGATTGTCAGGTGTAAACAGACCTGCTTTAAACTGGATT
>CALSCE010010657.1:6334093-6349826 GCA_943593645.1 Bovichtus variegatus | reverse complement strand
ATTCGGACTCCGGCATCATTCTGGATCTTCTTGATCATTTCTCCATTCCTGCCAATCACGATGCCAACAGCAAACCTGGGAACTGGAACCTGCAGAGAGACGGACTAGACATGAATGTACCTTTTAAATAGTGATTCAAAACGGACCCTTTGAAACATGCGAGCTGCCAACAAATGTCAGCTGTGTGCGTTTGTTTGTGCGTGTCGTACGTCCAGGCTGGCTCCTCCCAGACGGGCGCTGAAGTCGCTGCGTCCCGACCGGAAATCTCCGTCTTTCTCTCGGATCACCTCCAACACCAACTCCCTCGCTGCCTGCAGGAGCAGATAAGCGGAGTCAGACTCCATGTTGGATGTTTTACACACTTCACCTCATGTTCGATCTCGTACTCAGACATGTGACTCGCAAGGTTCCTGCAGGTTTCAACTAATTCAATTTAACACTTTTTAAGAACACAAAATTTAATGTAATATCCATTTTTATTTTGCGGTCAAACTGGCAGAAGTAGGAAGGAAAATTAGTATTCCAGTTTCTATAAAAGATATGACATTTCGCATCATTTTGGACCATTATCACCATAGCTGTGAGTAAATATGTGGAAAAGCAGATAACATTTAAAAACACACAAAAAGCTTAAAGACAAAACTTGCAAAAGAAATCCAAATAAAACTATTAAATCTGTGAAAATTTTGTTCATTTTGACGCTCATTGATTTTACAATCATTTGTCGTGCAATGGAATGAAAATAAGTCCTAGAAAACTTCAAGGATATGAAGTTTTAACAATATAATAATATTCTGTATAAACGCAGTGAATATAATAGAGTTCCACACAGAAATAGAAAAAGTAGCAAGAGCGGCGGCCATTTTTTTTGTGCGTAAACGCGAGGAACACAATTAAACACATAAAGGGTTTTATCATTTTATTAATAAACTTTGATCATATTATCGTTATTTTCTAAAGCTCTAACTTTTAGTTTAATGTTTCTGATGTTATGTTTATTCATGTAAATCAATGTTGAGGTAGTGGAGGAATACTCTCGTATCAAAGGGAAACGCTTTAGTCGCAGGGTGAGGGTCTCGCACGTGTGGAAAACGTTACCTGCACTTTGTACGGGTCTCCAGAGATGCGGAGAGGTTTATCGGCTCCTGTCGGCATCGGACCGTCCTGGATCATCATCATCTTCACGCCGGCTCGCTCCTGACAACAACATCAGAGACATTAGGGACAGATGTACACTGGAACCCGACCGCGTAGCCTGGTAAGAACATTGTGCATCAGCTAAGATACATAGATTTGTGAATGATGGATGCACTTCCTGTTTCAGTGGTGGCATTTTGGCTTCTCCAAGTCGAAACGTGATACAGCTGAGACGCATCGATTCGTTTGTAAATTCAATTCATTCCTTTAGTTTTTTAAGAGGGAAGATATCTTCCATTTTCACTCCGACAAAAAAGAAAATATGCATCGTTTATCGTTTATCCCTCCCATCCCATATAAATTCATTCTTTAATTTGGAAAAGAAAACATTTATTTTTGTCTGAATAATAAAAAGGAATCTCTTTCTTCGATCCCATTTTGTTAAAAATAAAATTACACCTGAGCCCAGCTATCATGAGTTAGTGCATAATTACATCCCCAGTAACAATAACAATAATAATAATAATAATAAATTCCTTTATATAAATGAACTAAAAGTGTTGTTTTCTGCAGAGATGAAAGTGATTGTGCAGTATTTGTAGTATTATTGTTGTTAACTGATGTTTAAAGTCAGCGTCAGCTGTACCTGCAGCTGCTTGATGGTGTCTCCTCCTCGGCCGATCACCAGTCCCACTTTACTGGCCGGGATCAGCATCTCCTGCACAGAGGCGCCGCCTTCACCTTCGCCGTGGAAACCTGGACCGTTTCTACAGCGATCCACGATCTGGACCAGAAGACGCTTCGCCTGCCTGCAAACACACCGCAGGACGTCGTTACAGCTGAAGCTGGACGTTTTATTAGCACATATGTAAAAAGACAGCAAGACTTTAAGAAAACGTTTAAAAATAGTGCAGGATAAGTTGTGACGATATCTCCCCTGTTAGAAATCAAAAGTCATATTTAAAAAGGACAAAAATGTAGGATGCATAATTTAAAGTTTTAAAGCAATAAAATCTTTGCTAATTAAATAAATTTTCAGATGTTTTTTGAAAAACAACAGTGTAGATCTTGATTGTTCCAAAATAATAATAATAATTTTATTTATATAGCACTTTTCATACTTCACAAAGTGCTTTCCAGGTTAAAAGATTTACAGAATAAAATAAATGAAAATCAGAACCCCATGTTAGCACTGAGTCCCTGCTCCGTCTCTTTCAGCTAAATAAAAGAATAAAAAGATTAAAGAACAAATAAAGAATAAAAAATATAATAAATTAAGAATAAAAAAGATTCAGGAATAAATAAAGAATAAAACATTTTTACAAATAAATAAAGAATAAAAAATATAATAAATAAAGCATAAAAAATATAATAAATAAAGAATACATTTTTTTTAAGAATAAATAGAGAATAAAAAATATGATAAATAAAGAATAAAAAAATGTAAAAGAAAGAATAAAAAACTCACTCGATGCTTTCTGGAGTTCCAGTCAGGGAACATGGCCGCTCCATCAGACCTCCGCTGTCTGCACACACACAGATAAAGACGATTAATAATAATAATAATAATAATAATAATAATAATAATAATAATAATAATAATAATAATAAGTCATTTATATAGCACTTTTCTAAAGTAATACAACCCAAAGCTATAACAAACTAATTCATATCAAAACTTAATTTCCAAAACATATGGTATAATATTCAACTTAAAAAAAGAAAGTTAAGCTTTTTGTTTCACACGTTTGTAGACGAACAGATGGACTCACCGGCAGCAATCTGGATCTTGCAGCCGGACTCCAACTGGATCCTGGTGATCTGTTCACCTCCTCGTCCAATAACTGCAGGAGAGCAGACGAGAGCAGACACGTGAGCAGACAACGAGAGCAGACAACGAGAGCAGACAACGAGAGCAGACAACGAGAGCAGACAACGAGAGCGCACTCTTATGGATCAACGTTGGCCGATATGTGGCTTTACACGTGCAGCGCTAGGAATGCATGTTCTCGCAGGATCTTGTGATTCACGCGATATCTCAATTTTTTAAAAAGTATTTAAGTTTTACTGTTTTAAGTTCTCGTGTGATGCAAATAAAAGAAGAAAATATTGAAATGTGATGTGAAATGATGTGAAATGATTCTGTTATGGTTTTTAGAAACATTTATTAACTGAATTTACAGAATATTTACTGTCCCGTGATATGAAATGACATATATATAATATTATGGAATATTTTGGCTGAATCACCTCTATTACGAGTCGACATTTTATTAAAAGGATCCAAGTAAAGGAGAATTACAATAGTTATTTTATTGAGATATGGGAGGATATTAACTGAATTGAAAAAAGTGCAATTTTGGAGCCTTAGAGTCTATTTGTTTTATTGTTTTGGTTGTGTGGTTTTATTTGATTTATTTAGGATATTTTTATATATTTATTCACAATATGAATATTCTTAAGAATTAAAGGTGAATTAATTCAAATGTTCTGCATCATTGTGAAACAGAATGCGGCTCAATAATTGTTTTCTCTATTATTATTCTTTTATTATTTTTATTGCTTGAAGCCAAAATCATAATTGTAAATTCAATTTGATTAAATCAACAAGGTTTTAAAAATGGAAATACTTTAATATGAAACATATTTTTTCCCCAATATTGTTAACACTTGTGGGCACTTGGAAACATGTTGGAAGTATGGATTACATTTTTTGTAAAAGAGATAATCAAAGAAATTCAACTTTTTCTTTTTTGTGATTTTTTGCATTTTAACAGTTTTACTGCACAAAAGACATGTTTGAGTTCTCTCCACTTCTACTCCCGATCGCGCTGTTTCCATAGGACTTTTATTTTGACGTGAAAAACACTCGAGGATGAAAGGTGCATCAGGTTAAAGGTGAACACGTTTTATGTTGAGGTTCTGGATTAAATGCAAAAGTCAGAATTGACACAAAAGGGATGAAAATGATAGAAAATGAAGAGAGCTGCAGGAAGCACCGAGAGGTCGGAGGTCATACTCACTGAAGCCGACCATCCTGTCGGGAACCTTGTAATCCTCTGTGATTACCCTGCTGCAAAACACACACACACACACACACACACACACACACACACACACACCCACACACACACACACACACACACACACACACACACACACACACACACACACACACACACACACACACACACACAGTGTGTAGATATACGCGTGTGTGTGTCAATAAGTGATTATGTTGATGTAGGAGAACAGATCTATAAACACTTATCTACTGCTACACACTGATGTCTATTTGCAAACACGTATATAATGCTGGTCACACATTACCACCCTGCTGTGTGTGTCTGTGTGTGTGTGTGTGAGATCAATACGTGCTGCTGCTCGTACCTTTGATGCCCCATGGCTGCTAGCTGGTTACCTACTGAGAGACAAGAGACACACATTAGCCATGAATACATTTATTTCTCCAGGATAAGTGACCTGATAACAGATGCGTTTCTGCACCACAGAAGAAGAAACAGGAAAAGGGCGAAGTCATACTAACGTTCTGTAGACTAAATAAACCTGCAAGTATGATATTACCAGCAGACGTGAGGAAACCAGAAGGTTAGCAGCCGATACCATTAACCCCAAAGTACTCCTACATCACTCCTACATCACTCCTTTATTACTTTAAGTTAAACAGCTCATAATTCATCTAATATCTATTTTATATTGCTGTGAAAACATCTTCAAACTACTGGATTTATTAAAGTTTCTCTCCAAAAACTAAGTTTTACAAGATTACATTGAACGCATCATGATAACGTTAGAATTTACATTCAACCAATACTCATTTTTACTGGATAGAGCTTGAACGCACCATAATGTAACTCTGTGGAGACTCTGTTAGCTTTAGCTAAATATTATTAATCTTATTGCGCGGGTTTAAATTGATTTGAACAATAAATCTTTGTATAAATCTGCAGGAGGAGAGCTAGTTAACGTTAGCTGCATTATGTAGTCAAGCAGGACTGTGCTACCCACCAGTTGCTTACAGCTAACCGCTAACCCTTACTAGCTCTAATTCACAGAGTTAAATGTGAAATATTTGCCGGCTTTACACATCGTGATCTGGTTAAATGGTTTTCAGTCCTGTAGGAGTTGGTTGTTGTGCCTGAACTGAAAATAATCTTTAACTCTAATATTTAGAGTTTCTTATTTGTTAGACTTGTTTCGTTCTCGTCCTTTCATAAACTCTCTGTCAGGTGTTCAGATATGTAAAACGTACACAGCAGGAAGCAGAGTTCCTGCTGATTCTGGTTCCTCACCTCCGTCCTCTCCTGGTCGTTTCTGGCCAGAGTAGTACAGCGAGGGCTCGACACTTCCTGAGGAGCTGTTGAGGTGAGACATTGCTTCTCCGCCCATCTTACCCACCATCTGACGGACAGAAACAAACAGCTGTGACACCTGAACACTAGAAGTAAAGCTCTCGGTGGCAACACACGAGACACGTGAAGATGTAGAGAGCGTACGGTGAAGTCTTGGTTTCTAAGTTCAAGTTATGCCAAGCAAGACAGAAAAGTATAAAAACTGATGTTGTGGTTCTTATAAACGTGCGGGAGAGAAAATATTCAGATGGACCTCGATTTCAGTGGAAATATGTCTGACCAATAAAATCCTTTGTTTCAACTGATTCAAAAAATATCTCCAGATTTCCAGAGTATTTCAAAATGTCCAAATATTTGGTTGAATCAAAACATGTGGATTTCTTTTTTTTTTTTTGTTTAACTATTACAAATCGTTAACGTGGTTATGGATATGATTTATGGTATTAAAGATAATAACGTAAATGTTGCTGCACAGAGTTTTGAAAGGGAGCCGTTAATGTTTTAAAACTAAAAATATTCACACTTTTATAAATGTGTATTCACGTCATTTTACTCGTACTGCTTGCGAAGGTTCGATCATTTCATTTATGATCGAGTGACCACCATTGGATGATATTGAAATAAAACGACATGCACGAACTAGTATTAACTAACAGCAACTTAAAATCATATTTATATAACCACACGTGTTCTGTTCATTAAAGATAAATATTTTAATTGAGGATTTTGTTCGAGGATTTTTTTTTGTTTTGGGAGACAACAGACGATCGAGGGTAAAAAAAGAAAAAGTAACATTTAAATTTTTATTTTTTTTAAAAGACATTCGGTGCAGCAAATTTAAACTGAAGCTCAGATTAAAACATTACACGATTTTACATTAATGTGATTTTACTATGAAGGCCATTTATCAGCTCCAGGTGTCGGCGTCACAACGCGCCGCTGGTTTCACTCACAAATATGTCAACTGAGTCGCACGCACGCGCACACGCGTCATCATGACAAAGAGAAGAGAAAAGAGCTGCTGGAAACAGGAATCTGCTGCTGTCAAACATTCACACAGGACGACCTGAATCACTGCCACACCTGCACACACCTGAACACACCTGCAGCCTCATGACGCACACTACTGTTCTAACCTGAGCACTGTTACAACAGAAAAGCAACTTTATGGCTGAATATTTCGCTGCTTTACACATTGTGGATGCAACAGTGAGACTTTCCGACGGGATCAAGGTAAGACGCTCTCGCTCCACTGTCATCCACATTATCTCACGAGATAATATCTCACGAGACAATATCGCTCCGTGTGAATCTACATCTCGGTGGTTTGGAGTCGTTTTTTTGCAACTTTTTTCTGCCTCTTTCCCAGTCGAGCATATAATATTATAGAATATGATAAAGAATATAATTACAAGTGAAAGTTTTGACAGCATTTCATGTGTAAAATCATGAGTCTCATCTCGCTACAGCATGGAGACGCATCTTTGCGAATATTATACAAACATTAATAGGCCTAGGTAATAATATAACATGTATAATATTGAATAAAATCATAATATTTGTAATATAAGCAGAAGTTAGGCAGAGGGATAATAAATGTGTAAATGTGAGTAAAATACAGACTGTTTATCCCGTAGACACAGACCGAAGATACCCTTTAAAAAGGAACATTTCCCAGAACCACCCTCTGTACGTCACCAACGCGTTTCCCCAAAGTCTTGAATAAAACTTTATTTCTCTCCTCGGTGAACGGAGAATCAGAAAAAGTAGAAAAGTCTCGATGGATGGAAGTAAATAAAAACTATCTGAAAACATCTGTTTAACTGTCAGAATAATAAAGTCTAATTTATGACGCTCGCTGCTTCACAAACACGGAAACATTAATATTTAATACGGATGTTTGCAGATATTTTCCAGCTCATTTTAGCTGAATCTGGCGATACGCATCATGATGCAGGTTAGGATTCAGTGTGAAACTGTAAAATACTGTGACGAGAGGAAAACTCACAGTATAAAGAACGTTTATTTGTACACAATACTGCGTCCTTAGGGGCGTGCCAATAAAGATTTTTATATAAATTTAAAGTTTGACAGAGTTAATCTTTATAGGTGAATTATTCATTTAAAAACAAAAGTGTTTTTGAGAAGCGTAACCAACATAATACCGCGGCTGGAAATAAAACATTGTTTCCTCTCATCTCTGAACCGATCCGGCACAAAATGGCGGCGGGTTTGGACAAAGTTTATGAGCTGAAGCACAAGTGAGAGCATGTGGGAGGAACTCCAGATTTATTTACTTATATAAAGATTAAACATGACAATTAACTTTCGTCTTTGTTGTTATTTGATAAATATTTGAGCAGCGGTTTGTGAAAATGGACTTTAAATTAGATTTCAGATCCAAGTGGAACTCGGTCATTGCAGAGAATATCTTCTGTAGTGGAATTAAAATACAGAAAACGTAAAACACAAAAGCTTTTCTAAATGAACATATTCACTTGGCAAAAGGAGAAAAACGACTTTATCTAAAAGGCAGAGTTCCTGTAATTTAAGGCAAGTTAAAGACTTTAATGTCCCTCAGGAATAGTTTGACCTGGATCTGCATCATGTCAATGACATTTGGTAAATAATTTTTTAAATACAGATGTTACGAATTAGTTTGAGATTTTACAATGCAAAAAAACCATCCAGAAAATGTCTTCACGTCTCAACATTTTAAAGACATTTCATTACCAGTTAAGGAATTATTTTAGATGAATTAATTTGATGCCTTTTAAGGATCCACAGCAACCCGGCTTACTATTTAATAAGGACGCACAATATTGTGTTTTTTCTGATACTTTATATTTTCCAGTTCATTTTTGCAGATTCCAATACCTGCACATGGAATTAACATTTTATTATAACTACTGTTATCATGACGGCTTTTCTAAATGTACACATTCACTGTGCAAAATAAGAAAACTAGTTCCACTTGTTTACGTGTAAAACCTGCTGTATTTATCTCAACATATCAGTCCGCCATAGAGGGAAAATGTATTTAATGTGATATTATTTTAAAGCCTTTATCGGTCCATATCATACATCACGAGTATTTGAACCACGAGAAACAGCCTGTGAGGCTGCAGAAGTGCTTTAGTGCCGTTTTAGGGAAGAGCATAGCGTTACTAGAGACGTTACTATTCAGCAGGAAACCAAAGAATTTTATTTGTTTCCACAAAGTCGAGCTGGGATGTTGGACGCTGGTGATGAACGCACACGGTTCTGACTGCATGGAAAATAAACTTGTCAGATTTTATGGTGGTGTTCTTTATACTGCGAGTTTTCCTATAAGCACAATATGTTACAGTCTCACACGATACTGAATCCTAACCCTGCATCACGATGTGCATCGCAGATTGTTAGGAGAAACAATATCTGCATCAGAAATCTGCCAAAATTACCAGGAAAATAAAAGCAAAAATCCAGAATCCGTATTAAATATGAATGTTTTAGTTATTGTGGAGCGGCGAGCACCGACTGGATGAATAAGACTTATTCTGCACGAGTTGTGTGAGTTAGTAAACGGATGTTTGCAGATAGTTTTCTGGTGTTAAACGCAGCTCCAGTTACTTCCATTCATCCAGACTTAGGAGAGAAACATTGAGTTAGTGACACAGAGATCAACATTAGGGGAAGTATTATACATTTATACACAATTTACACACGTCAGTGTGCAGCTGGATGTCAGAAACACAGATATATAATAAAACACCTGCATGCAGATGAATCCGGGGCATGAGAGTAAACGTGCTGCCTGTCTGCCTGCCTGCCTGTCTGTCTCTCTATAGGAGGCAGACACACCTCCACTCGGCTGTATATGGCTCTGAGGCTGTTGCATAACGCCAGCCTAGTTTCTACCCAACTTACAGTAAACAGCAGCCTATAAGTGGAGGAGGGGGGGGGGGGGTCCGACTGTCCTATGAACTGCTGGAAACACAGTATGAAGCCCCGCGTGTCCCCGGGCCTGCTGAGCAGCTCGTGGCCCACATTGCGGCTCAGCAGAGGGACCGGACTCCGTGTTTTCCACCGTGTTTCTGTCTCAACAGGTTGCCTGCTGCCTCAGTGACACGTGTGGCCAAACTTCTATCCTGCTTCCCCCCACCCCCCACCACCTCCACCTCCAACACCCTCACCCGGGTCCCACTGTGCTCCCCTCCGGGTGACAGCTCCACAAACTCCCCCTAAACTAACTCCCGGGCCGTGTCAGCCCGGATAAAGTGCCCCCAAAACCGGCCACAAGTCCCACTCCGAAGTGCTTTCCAAGCTAGTTAGCATGCTAGTGTGAGTGAGTGTGTGTTGACGGAGCGCAGAAGTTAGGAGTTAGCAGCAGAGACACAAACACGGGCGAATCCGAATAAAAGTGCTTTGACTCGATCTAAACGGCCCGGAACGGACGTGTGTGGAGCCCCGGTGTTGTTGTTACCTGCCGGGCCCTCTGTAAAACATCGGCCAGGCCGTCTGACTTCAGCCCCGGCTGGTTCATCGAGGCCTGTCCCTGCACCAGCTCCGCCATCATAGCGCCACTTGCTAGCCGTTAGCTGTTAGCTGTTAGCCGGATTAGCTCGGGCTGCTAACTGTGCTGAAGCTGCCGTCAGAGAGCGGTAAGAGCGGGAGGTATCACTCCGCGGAATATTTCAGACACCGAGAGGAAGTAGATCTATGGAGCTGGATTCACCGGTCACATAACGACACCTCTTATGAAGAGTGGAGGTCGGACTCACAATAATAAAGAAGAGCTGATTACTCCAGTTAGTAATTGATTGGTGTGTTTTAATTTTTTTGTAGATTTTTATTATTTATTAATTATTGTTGTTATATTTTAATTGTATTATTACACGAGGTCAAGAGATACATACACATTAACACACATAAACATAATAGCGATATTATATTGCTAAAAAAACATACATTTAAGGAGAGAAATAAAAGTTAGCATTTAAAAATAAATATTATGTTTTTTACTATTACACAAGGTCAAGGGATGCACACACATTAACACACATTGACATAATAGCAATACCACTAGCTAAAAGCAACATATGTAAGGGGGGAAAGTAAAGGGGAAAATAATCAATTAATCGTGAAACAATACATAATTTTTCAAGCAAAAATTAGCAAAACAAAATCACTGGTTGTCGCTTTTTATATCATTATAAATGAAATATCTTTGGGTTTCGGACAGCTGGTCGGACAGTCACAGTCATTATATTTTATTTATTTGTTTAATAGTTTATTTGTCAGGGACAATGCAAAAAAAACAACTTATTTTAATAGTTTGCAATAACATGATACAGATGTGCAGGATTTCTAACCAATGCTTAAAAAGGTCAATAACATATCTTTGCCAAAAATACTGAGTTAAATTGAGCACTGAGCACATAATCGTTATGGATAATCAAATCAATCCCTACCCGCGGCCCTAAGTTGATTAAAACAGAGAAACATTGTAAAGAAACATTTTTTTTGGGTAAATATATTGTTGTAATTTGGATTTTATTCACTTGAATTGCTTGAAAACAGAGACTTCAGTTGTTCTACAAGTCACCGTGGTAATAACATTTGGTGTAACGTCACATTTTAGTTTTACTGCGGAGTGGAGCTTCCTGTTCAGGAGGATCTCTGCGGCTGCTCAGCTGTTGGCATCTCGCTGCTCTGTTTCCGCTTCCGCGTTCAGTCACGTGCTGCGAGCAGCTCCACAGGTGGCAGCGGAGTGAACTTTCAGAAGAAGAAGAAGAAGAGTTATAAATCATGTGACTAAGCAGAGTTAAGAGGTCATGTGTGTGTCTCAGTAACCTTTGACCTCTGTGAGTAAAAGCTGATTTATTGCCAAGTAGTTTCTTCATACAAAGAATTTGCTTAGTTTTTTTTCAAGCAAAACAATAAAACATATTACGAGGAAATTAAAATACAAGTAAAGATTCATGAATATAGAACAGAAAAATCACAATAAAACTATGAAAAAGACGTTTCATAACTTTTATAAATCCATAACAAGTATGTACGCCTACAATATGACGGTTTATTGAAAAGAGAATAAATAGATTTTTTTGAACAAACAAAAGATCTCAGATGTAATTAAATTACAAAATCAATTTAATTTTAATCAGTTACTGAGAAAAAATATGTAATTAAAATACAGTTATTTTTCAAAATGTTGGTGATTACAAACTTTTAATAAAAGTTTGACAGTAATAATCTTAATTACTATTATATTGTTGTATTGAAGGAAAAGATGATAACACTTTTTTCTTTTATTTGGTCCACATAAAGCCCTAAAGAGGTGCTTAGCCATGACAGCATTTAGTCAAGAAAAATAATAAATTCTGATTAATTTTTGCAACTTACAGCCAACTCTGAAGAGTTAATAATTATATGGGACATTTAATAAAAATAAAAAATAAAGTGAAAGATTGCCTGGCAAGTTATCATCTGAGCATAAAACCCCTAAAAATTATAAATAAACTTCAAGCAGAACTCACAGCTTATTTCACAGGCATGAATGTGATGCATCAATGTTAGTGTGCTATTTATTCAAATAAAAAAAAAACTTTATTTGTCCCCTTAGTAGTTTGTTTTTCATTAATTAATCGATACTGATCGATATTTTTTTTTATTGATTTTACTAATATTATTTTATCATTTAGCATTGGGAGTTAATTCATTTTTGATTTATTTTTAACGATTTCAATATAGTTTGGTCATTAATATGTATGTATATATATTATGTTTATATTAGCATAAACTGGATATCTGGAATAATTCACCCATAATGTTTCTTTTGTTTCATAAAATGTTGAAACATATTGTTTGCATTTAGGAGCCAAAAACTAAAAAGTGAGAACAAGCAGATAAACATTTATTTGACATTGACTGAATGACGCTTTGATTTAAATGAGCTGCTAATATTCATAAACACATTTTCAGGTGAATTAAATTATTACAGAAACTTTACACACAGTGGACCTGCGTCAGGTGGTAATCACACACACACATACACACACACACACACACACACACAGGCAGATGAAACTGATTGTTTATCTGTTTACTGTTTATTGTTTATAAGTTTTAAGTAACTTTTCATGCAGAAATGTCTTTAAAGTTTGTTTCCAGTCTCTCAAATGTGGAGGTTTGCTGCTTTTCTCCGTTTAACTTCATATTAAAGTGACGAGACTTTTGAAGACATCAGCTCTGTGGCTGGATCTGTATGACAGGAAAACCTGAAGTGAAAAAAGAAAACACGCAGCTGCAGTAACATTAAAATACTCCGGATTTCATCTGTGATCACATTACAGGTCATTTGGCAGATGCTTTTATCCAGAGCGACTTACATTGAAGTCCAGGGACAGTTGTCTGGAGCAACTCAGGGTTAAGTGCCTTGCTCAGGAGCACAATGGTGGCAGCCTGGTATTGAACTCACGACCTTCCAGTGGTGTGTGTGTGTGTGTGTGTGTGTGTGTGTGTGTGTGTGTGTGTGTGTAAAGAGCTCTGCAGAGTGGAAATTGATGGCTTGTGAAGAGGCTGTTGTTGGACGTCAACAGGAAACACTAACAGCCTTAAGTGGCATTAAGTGTGTGTGTGTGTGTGTGTGTGTGTTGTAATAATGGGGGTCCTGTTTGTTTGGACCATATGGGGCTTTTCTCTCACATACACACATTAAAGCAACTTAATAGAAAAGATAGAAGGGGCAGTGTGTGTGTGTGTGTGTGTGTGTGTGTGTGTGTGTGTGTGTTGCAGACAGAAGCAGTCTATATGAGGGATGTCACGAGAACTCTACTTCAGTACCCACTCGATGCTAAATTTCAGAGAACGTGACGTACCAACGCGCTAAACTCTGGAAGAACAACTGTTTACTGTCGGAGCCTCCAATTCTTTCTCCTTCTCTCAAACAAACACACTTTGCAATTATTTCTTCAGTAAACTCACAATTGACACAATTTTTCCTGATAATCCTGCATGGTGAACATCTAATCTGTGTTGAAATCTGCAGGAGAGCTAACTAACGTTGACAGCTAACTGCTAACGTTAACAGCTAACGTTAACAACTAACGTTAACAGCTAACGTTAGCAGTTAGCTGTTAACGTTAGCTGTTAGCAGCTGGAGATTCCATTGAGTTACATTATGATGCGTTCAAGCTCTATTCAGTAAAAATTTTAATTGGTTGAAGGTAAATTATAACGTTATCATGATGTGTTCAACGTATTCTTGCAAAATTTAGTTTTTAGTGAGAAACTTGAACAAATTCAGTTGTTTGCAGATGTTTTCACAGAAATATAAAATAGATATTAGATGAATTATGAGCTGTTTAACTTTCTGACAGAAGTCTGAAGTTATAAAGGAGAGATGTTGGAGGACATGGAGTTAATGTTGGTTTTTACCGTAGTATCAAACTGGTATGAAGAAGAGTTTCACTGGTGTTGGTATCAAATACTAAACTTCTGGTATCCTGAGGTCTCTAGTCTATAGGTGCATTTTCAATTTGTGCATAAAAACACCTGGGTGAAATGCAGAAAATTTGATTAAATCTTAAAATATCAATTCTAGTGGAAATGTAGAATATTCTAAAAAAATCTTGAAATATGTTAAAAATGTTTGAATGGAAATGCTGAAAACTCAAATAAATGTTTCCCATGAGTTTAAAAAGAGTCTCCTGTGTGAGGTGTGGAGTTCGTGTGAGAACAGATTCAGGAATAAACGATGACGTACATGAAGCATGTGACCTCAAATCTGATGTTAATAATGAAAGTACACAAACGATGATTTACAGCATTCTGCTTCTGCAGCTGTAATCTTTCACTGCTGATCCACCAGCTGATCAACAACACTTTATACTGTCAGGGTTTTCTCAAAATTTGGTTAAAATGTGAAACACATTTGGATGGAAATCTGGCTATAATTATATCTATTAATAAAGAGAAATAAGAGCTAAAAATAAAGCAGAATTATCTCTTTAAACCATATACATTCACCTCTCCGTTCAGCAGTACGGAATCAAACAGACCACATGATCTCACACACACACACACACACACACACACACACACATGCACACACTAGCTTTCAGTTCACGGACCATTTGACTTTAATACTCGCTCCTCTCCATCTTTAAGCCCTGAGTGTTTCCCCCCCGCCGAGCTGCTGCTATAATGGAGACAGACGGATAACGTGGACAAAAGTTTGTGGACGGCTGAACTTGTGACTCCACCTGCAGCTTCTCAAAGCCGTCTTTAGATACATCCGTCCTTTGCATTGTGCTGTGTGTTGGATTAAATCCATTTTTAGAGGCAAAAAATCCGCTAAATTTACCATAATATCAGTAGGAAATCATGGGAATGGGACGTTAAGATTCAAGATTCAAGATCTTAACAACACAACATACAGGATACTTCAGGAGTAAAAAAGAAATAAAGAAATAAAATAGTACAAGAGACATAATGTACAAGTAAAGTCAAATATATATATATATATATATATATATATATATATATATAAAATAGAATAAGATAAAACAGAATGTAATATTTGAAAAAGAAGCTCATGTCAACTTATCAAAAAGTCACAGTTCAATGCAAACTACAATGCAGAGTGTCTTTGTAGGAAGACATAAAAATGGTGTGCCATGAATTTAGTGATGGATGCTAAAGTCAGAGTTTAGTAAATTACACGAAGGGCGCAGCGCGAGAGCATCTGAAGTGAAGGCAAAGACACAAAAGAGACGTGTTATTCGCGAGTTGAAAAATTTCAACTTGAGCAAGACATTTGCTTTTGGCAGACTCGTGAAAGTCTCTCAGCCTTGAGATCCTCCCGATGTCCTGCTGATGTTGAATCAGAAACGGAGGGAAACAGTAGCTGTTAGCTGTTAGCTGTTAGCATCTAGACAGCTACAGTTCCTCATATCTGTACAGAGACCGGACAAAAGTTTTTTAAATGAAAACATCTTCAAACAACTGGATTTATTCAAGTTTCTCACCCAAAAATATTTTTTAGAAGATTAGATTTGAACACATCATGATAATAATGCCCCTCCGAGAACCATCACCTTACCGTGGTGGAGGGGTTTGGGTGCTCCTATGAACCTGAGGGCTGTGTTGTCGGGAGCCTAGTGCTCCTGGTAGGGTTTCCCATGGCAAATTGGTCTCAGGCGAGGGGCCAGACAAAGAATGGTTCAAACACCCCAATG
>CALSCE010010657.1:6272864-6283494 GCA_943593645.1 Bovichtus variegatus | reverse complement strand
CAGGAGAGCTCGAACTTCATTGACCAGCCGTCAAACACAGAAAGCAGGAGATTACCGCTAATATAAACATATATGCATTTATATATAAATATATATATATTTTTATTTACTAAACAAACAGTCAGGTGTGCTTCCCGTCTCACCTGCTCCCAGTACTCCCAGTACAGCAGACGCTGACACTGACCCCATGTTGTTACGAGCAACGCAGCGATAGGTTCCTGAGTCCTCTGTCCCTGCCCCCTCAATCTGCAGCCAACTGGAGAGCTCGAATTTCAGAGGCCCGCCCCGAGACTGAGGACGGAGAGACAGACAGGTAGTCAGACCGGAGGTGCGTTCAGAGGCTCCGATTGGCTACAGGTGCCGCTCACCTGGACGGAGATGTGGGGGTCGTCTCCGGGCAGGACGACGTCTCGGCCCTCCTTTGTCCACTCCACCAGAGCCATCGGGAACGCAAAGACCTCACAGAGGAATGCCAGACTGCTACCTGTACCATTCACCTGGCTGTGGGGGGGGACCTTAATGATGGGGACTGAGACAGAGAGACAGACAGAGAGAGAGACAGAGAGAGACAGAAAGACAGAGAGAGAGACAGAGAGAGAGAGAGAGAGAGACAGACAGACAGACACAGGGAGAGACAGAGAGAGAGACAGAGAGACAGACAGAGAGAGACAGAGAGAGAGACAGACAGAGAGAGACAGAGAGAGAGAGAAAAACAGACAGACAGAGAGAGAGAGAGAGAGAGAGACAGAGAGACAGACAGAGAGAGACAGACATTCAGTCATTTAATTTGATTTAATACACAGAAAGTCTGTATTGGGACATAATAAATATCAGTACAGTGTTATTTTTGTTCAGTCGGAGAGGAAATTCTCAGCGTGAACAGGAAGTGTCTCTTCTCTCATTGCAAGACAGGAATGTGCTGAAGAGCTTTTTATTTGAGGATCATCTGCGTGTAATATTATCTGAATAATTACTGAAGTAACAGACTGAGGCTGCGAAGGAAAATATCTATAAAGTTGTGATATTTTGAGAGAAAAAAGGTTGAAAGAATTAAAGAAAACATATTAAAGAAAAAGTTCTTTGATGATTTAGTATAAAACGTGAAAATAATACCGTTGAAGAGAAAAATAAAAACAGAAAATATAAACTGTACAGAATATATGCACATTATACAGGTTATATAATAATTCAAATCTACATAAAGATCATAAACACAAACCACAAATCCTGGAAAGATTTTCTTCCAAAAAAAAAAAAATGACGTCTTTTCTCCAAAATGACGCCTTTATTGTGAAAATCTCACACTGTTTTGTTATTGTCTCTAAATCTTTTATTATTAGTCGCATTTATAAAACTATTGGTGGTATTTATATTTGCAGCATTTCACACATTATAATAAGTAATATTCTGAGAAAAAACTAAGAGATTAAAGTCGCGAATTTACAAAAAAGATGATATTGAGATATTCTCTAAAATCACAAATTTAAAGAAACAAAAAACGTGGATGTTCTCTGAGATTAAAGTCGTATCTTTCCTAAGAAAAATATTTTTTTTCTTAAAGCAATTAAGAAGTAAAATGACGAGAAAAAGAAAACAATCTTTTTTTAATCTCATGGTGGAAGACGAGGTTTCCTGAAGTCTCGTGAAAAAGATCGTAAATATCGCGAACGCATTCGGACGGCGATTTAGTTTTAAACGTTCCTCACTGAAGAAAAACTCGTCTGTAAAAAATGTGTTTTTATTTACCAAAAACCTTCATTCTGCCCCTGAACACATCACACCGGCAGTTCTTCAGAGCTTTGGACCTCTGATGTGTTCAAGACAAATATGAAATATGAAATATGAAATGTTTCCTCGGCAGCAGCAGAGAAAGTGAGGATTTGTCTGGAAACACATGAAACAGTTTCTTCATTAAATTAAATTAATTAATAAATAATAATTAATTAATAATTAAAAGTGAATAAATGTGTCTGTTTACCAGGAGAGAGACAGACAGGAGGAGAGACAGAGAGAGAGACAGCCAGACAGACACACACACACACACACACACACACACAGGCAGACAGACACACAGACAGGCAGGCAGGCAGACAGACAGACACACAGACAGACAGGCAGACAGACAGACACACAGATAGGCAGACAGACACACAGACAGACAAACATGTCGGTGTCTCACCTGTCCTGCAGGCCCCCCCCCCCTCTGGTCTGCAGCTCTGGTTTGTTGAAGGCTGCCTCTCTGAACTGACACATGTTGATGTAAGTGACTCCATTAGAGCCGCACAGCGCCTCCTGCTCCTCACACACACACACCTCCTCCTCCTCCTCCTCCCCTCCTCCCCCTCCTGCGGGCTGCGGGTCCGCCGCACACCGCAGCCCGGTCCCGCACAGCCCGTAGAACACGCTGCGGTCCCCCGGGTCGCAGGCTTGCCCCTCCAGGTTCCCGCACTCCTTACAGCAGCCGCAGGAGTCTAGCACCAGGCCGACCCGGCAGCCCCGGGTCTCCGGGCACAGGTCCGGCTCGCACGGCCCGCAGCCCCCCGCTACACCGCCGCCGCCCAGCTCCTCATCCAGACGGTCGTAGTCCAGCAGCGGGTCGGTGAGGGAGAGCTGGCCGGGCGGCTCGGTGCTGAGGGCGGGCAGCCGGTGGGGGAAGGCCCGGCATGTGTGGAGGGTTAGACAGAGACTCAGGAGAAGTATCATCCGGGGCATTGTAACCAAACACCGGGAGCGGACGGGTGATGCTGCCGGGTCGGCCCGGTTATTTCCAGGTATAACCCAGAACCAGAACCAGAATCTGCGAGTTAAAAACCCGAAACTTCACATTCCTCACCGGGGGAAAACTCCGGGGAAAAACTCGTTAAGACACGGGAAAAAAAGGTGGAAAAGTAAATAAAAAAATAAAACTTCTCTCTGAAACTTCTCTGACTTTGGTTTTAAACAGTTTTCATTTTTAAAAGATAAAAGTTGTTTTCTGAACTCACCGGAGGTTTAAACGGCTGTATTGCTCGCGCTGCTCCGCCGCACAGACAGGCACGAGACACCACCATCAAGTCTGCCACAATAAAACTCCCAACATCCGGTCATACCCTTCGAAATAAAACCCGTGCCAATGATTTTTCGGGTAAAAAGTCTGAAAACAATTTTTGGAAAAAGAAATTGAAATTGTTTTTGATTAGAAAAAGGAGTTTGGAGCTTGGAGCTTAAATCACATGGTAAACTATTATTTTCTACAAATATATTTTTTTCACGTTTTAGTCTTCTGAAATAACTCGGTTTTATAAGTGAAGGGGGACATTTGAAGAGAAACGCTTGCAGATCAAACAACTTTTATTTTGAAAGCGCTGCGGTGTTATTTCCGGTCTCGTGCTGTCTCAACTGACACAATTTTGAGTTTCTCAGAAGGTAGCGCGGCTGTATGTTTGATGTGCCCCCGCCCCCCTCCAGACCTGACAGCTGTTAAAGTCATCTTCAGGTTTCAGAGTCTGGAGAGGATCCCAGGGTCCTGCAGGAGGTTTAGAGAGTTTAGAGGGTCCTGCAGGAGGTTTAGAGAGTTTAGAGGGTCCTGTAGGAGGTTTAGAGAGTTAGACTAGAGGGTCCTGCAGGAGTTTTAGAGAGTTTAGAGGGTCCTGCAGGAGGTTTAGAGAGTTTAGAGTAGAGGGTCCTGCAGGAAGTTTAGAGAGTTTAGACTAGAGGGTCTTGCAGGAGGTCTGGGGGTCTGTGAGGGGGTCCTGGTCCCCAAAGAGATTCCCGGGTCCTCAGGTTCCCCTTCAGGGTATCTTTAAAGGTGGTTCCCTGGTTCCTGCACGCTCTACGGGGGCGAGTGGTTAGTGGTTAGGGGTTAGTGGTTACTGGTTAGTGGTTAATGGTTAGGGGTTAGTGGTTACTGGTTAGTGGTTAATGGTTAGGGGTTAGTGGTTACTGGTTTGTGGTTTTAAGAACATATTCATTATTATTACTGGAGAGTCTGAAGCCTGTTTACCTCCAACCCAACATATAATACATCTAACAGGTACTTTAACTTCACTTTACTGAGACACTACTACGACTGTCTACACAGACAGGGCTAGACTATGTGTTCATTATTATTATAATCATTAATATTATTATTATCATCAATAATATTATTGTTATTATTATCATTAATATTATTATTGTTATTAACATTAATATTATTATTGTTATTAATATCATCATCATTTATATAAGTCAACACATTTTATTTTTATTTAAAAAAATAAATAATTAATTAAAATAAATCATCAATCATTCAATAATAATAATAATAATTAAAACAGTTAAAAAAAAGTGCTTCACAAAAACAACAGAACAAATTAAATACACAAAGAAATTAAAACAAACTAAAAAGTCATAAAACATGAATAAAATCACAAAAACATGCTTTATTTTAAAAGTGATTCAATTATTATTATTACTCATATTATGAACTGAATCGGTATATTAATTAAAAGTTAAGGTTATCAATAGTTAGGATGTAATCATTGACAGTAATGCACCTTATTTTGTCATTTGTTTCTCTAATGAACGCTTATAAATATTTTATTTTGTTCACCAGACAGTTCGCTAACAGATGTTTTTTTTTAATCAGAGTGAAATATGAACATATAATGTAAAACAAACAAATACAAACAACCTCTAGTCTCAGGACCGGCCTCTAGTCTCTAGTCTCCGGACTGGCCTCTAGTCTCTAGTCTCAGGACCGGCCCCTCAGAGACAGAAAGGTGAACATATCACACACATCACTTCTTCTTCTTCTACATCTGTTTAATGTCACTGACCTTAGATCAGTTTTCACAGGATTATAGATTTACTACAAACAGCAGTGAGACGACATCTTCATCTTCTGTACAACAGCAGGAAATAAAATCCTCAAACAGGAAGTTAAATCAGTGCTTTACATCCAAAACAAATCATTAAAAAAATAAAATAGAAATGACATCATAATATAAGCATTGGGGTGAGCTGCACGAACACGGATCAACTTTAACTTTATTTAACATTTTAATATAAAGTTTACAATCAAAACACGTCATAATTTAAATCTTTAATAATTTTAAATGTAAGAAAAAACAAACATTTTAATGTACATATGCATATCTTTATATTAGTTAATGCTACATGTGTATTTTTATTTTGTGTCAAAGACGATGGATAATAAAGTTTTATATTTCTGAAAAAACAAGTGTCTCCTTCACATTTCTCCTGCTGTGTATGGATCAGTTATTATTTAATACATAGTTTAATAACCACAGGTTTGTTTATTAATATGCATCATGTAATACAATATAAACAAAAAATTATAAAATAATTGACCTTTTCAGGTTTTCTGATATAACACATTTTGCCTCTTTTTATTGTTTTATCTTTTTATTTATTTATAATTGATTTAGTTTGGCTGGCCTGTTATTTTGTCTTCTGAACATCCTGCTTTGTCTGTCAAAGCACTTTCATGAATAAAGTTAATATTATAAAATTTCTAGTTTAGTTTAAAACAATATGACTGAACAAGCGTTTAAAGAGTAAAACATTTTTAAAATCCTGTTTGTATTAAAATTCAGATTATAACAGGGCAGCGTTTCCTTTTTATTTATTTATAGTTTTAATGTTTTTTATAGAGACTTTTGTCAAAGCAGCACAAACAGTGACAGCATGAGTTATAATATCACGTGATTATAGCTTTATAGCTGTGTATTAAAGGAAAGACACACAGTAAAGTGAATATTCAGATGGAAAAGAAGCTTTATGTGCAGTAAACAGTCTGCAGTCAACGAAAAACAAAAGCAGATTTTACTCTGAAATAAAACAGTGATGGTCCTTATACGTTTCATGAATATAATATATAATAATAGTGAATAATATCAGCATCTCCTACTGTAATAAACTCATATTCGGGTGCAGCTCACCTTTAAAACAGCTTCAGTATTAATGTGAAACGAGCGTCACTGAGAACTATGAAGAGTAGAAATGTTAAAGAATCATTAACATCAGGAAACCTGCAGTCAATTCGCTTCCAACAGCGTTTAAATCAAAAGTCTCCGCAGAAACAAAAAAAACTGAGAAAACCTCAATATCATTTCATTTCAAAATAAAAGTCCTCCGGTGCTTGGTTCATTTCCTGCTGCGTGGCTGTTTATATTAGTGTCGTATTACTGTTAATTATTAGTTATTTATGGAAGAATCACCAAAGAAAACGCTCTGTGACAGTTTCTATCGTTGCTCTTAATGTGAAGTCCACAGGAAGTGACCAGTCTAAACTGTGCCACTTTAAATATTATAGGGTCAGGGTTATAATAATAATTATTATTATATATCTGCTCTGCTGTATTCACAGAAACCTTCAGATTTATTCTTTATTGATGGAACGAAAAAGTCACCAAAGAAATGTTGCTCTTAATGTGAAGTCCACAGGAAGTGACCAGTCTAAATGCCACTTTAAATATTACAGGTTTATTATTATTATTATTATAAATCTGCTCTGTTGTATTCACAGAAACTTTCACAATAAAACTGAAAAAAACTCAATATCATGCAGTCCAATTATTATTTCAAAATAAAAGTCTTCAGGTGTTATTTTGGTGTCATATTACTGTAAAGATTTTATTATTATTTATGAATAGAAGAAAATAATCTCCAAAGAAAACTATCTTCTATCGCTGCTTTTATTTTTTTGCCTAATCCTAACTATATATACAATATACAACAATAACTTATTTTAAAAAGAAAAACAAATGAATAAAAAGTAAAACGTAAATTATGTTTGAAACTAATTTTTATAAATGTACTAATTGATTGACATTTAAAAAAAATAAGATGAAATAATACGTTTATTGGCCATTATAAAGTACATATCATCCTGACTAAAGATAAGAACATTTAGTTAAATAATTGTTAGTCAATCTGAAGTATAGCTCGGAAATTATTTTTGTTAATATTGATTTTTAAGCAAGAAAAAAATACCAAGTAAATCATCTTAAATTTATAAATATTTATGGCCTATCAGCTATTAGCAATCCCCTCAACTGTCCAGTTGACCAAAATCTGTACAAACTCCTGGAGTCTTTATCTCACTTGAAAAACGTAAACATTTCGTTATCTCTGAAGTTTAGAGGCGGAGACTGTGGTTAGCCTTATCTGATATATTAGCATTAGTGTGGTCTAATTGTTCAGGACACCTGTTATCTTTGTAGTTTTAGTACAGGGAACAGTAAAAGTAGAGTTAACCTTAAATGGTACATTAGCATTAGCTTAACCCCTTAGGGACAGGGGACAGGAAACAGCTAGCTACAGCTAGCCACATGAGCTAGATTGGCATTAAAATTAGCATTATCTGTGTAGGTGTCAGAAATTTCCTCATTACTATATTTTAGTGATGGAAAACAATACTTAGCCTTAACTGGTACTTAAGCGTTTGTTTTATCACTGTAGTTTAAATATAGACACAAGCCTGTTAGATTATCTGGTAATTTAGCATTAGCAACAGCATTAGATGCATCTGTCTTAAAAAGCTTGTTATCAATGTAGCTTGTAAGACTCATTTGGTACACAGGATTAGCATTAGCCATGTTGACCTTAGTCATGTTTAGAAACCCTTTTATCTCTGTAGCTGTAGGACTACAGTTAGCCTTAGCTGGTACAATAGAACTAGCATTAGCTGTGTTAGTCTTAATTAAATTCAGCAAGCAAACTGTGATTTAGAGTCGAATAGCTTGTTAGTGCCAGCTGCTATCTGAGCATTAGTGTTAGCTTGTTTGTTTTATAAGATTAAAACTGTCGTTCAGAGATTGCAAACAAACGACTAGCTTGTTAGCGTTAGCTGCTATCTGAGCATTAGTGTTAGCTTGTTTGTCTTATAAGATTAAAACTGTAGTTCAGAGATTTCAAACAAATGACTAGCTTGTTAGCGTTAGCCGCTATCTGAGCATTAGCCATGTTGATTTGCAGCAAAAACATTTTTTTCTGGGCTATTAATTAAAATTATTAGAACAATTATTTTCTTTCACTTTGAAATGTAACTGTCCATAAATCGTGTCGTCATGATGATAATGAACCTTTGACTAAATTCAGATTTCTACAGAAAAGTAAGATAAAAGTGATTAATAGTTGACGTTCTCTTCCTGTTCTCAGTAACGCTCTCCGCTCACGTTTGTTTCATGCATATGTGTTATTTCTTTTTACAACACAATGTTATTTATTTCTATTCAAATTGTATTTAAAGAGACGGCAGCTACATTTCTTCTGCAGCGAGAAAACCTCCCAACTCCAGCGGCCTGTGAGCAGGCGGGGGGGGGGAGTTAGGAGGTTTTCACAGGACGTCAGTTTCTGTGGTTGGCAGGTTGTGGAGGTAGACAGAGACTGACATCATCAGCAGAGCCTACATGTCCCATCATGCCCTGGTGGAGGTGGAGCAGTGACTACATGTCCCATCATGCCCTGGGGCTATCAGGGGGACGGTGGGCCGAGCCTCTGGTTCAGGGAGTATTTTCTCTCGTATCATTAAAGCAATTCAATTAAAAGTAAATTAAATATTCCTGGAAGTGTGAAGAAGGATCTGACACTTTTAAAACATCATGTAGTTCAAATTAATTATTAAAAAACATTAAATAAATATTAATTACAGAAAATGTATTTCCTAATCAATAAAATCTAAAATAATAATATAATAATGATAAAAACAATGTTGCTGTTCCTGTCAAAACAAATTCAAAATAAAAGTTATTGTTTAAATAAGAACTGAAAGAAGTTCATTTCAAAATAAAATATTTCGTGTATTTAAATATTTTTGTGTTTTTATATAAATCTTGAAACATTTTCTACACTGGTTCTGATCTTCTGTGCAGCTTAATAATGTTTAAAAATGTGTTTTCATGCAACAAACTGAGAATTAATTTAATAACAAAAGTCCTGAAAGATTATTTTTTAATACCTAATTTCAGTTTTCACAAGTTATTGTTTTCTGAGCATCTAAAAACATCTTTCAGGACTTTAATAACAAATCATACAAACAGATATTTACAGATTACTCCACATTTTAAAATACTTTTAATTTTTCTTTTTAAATATTGAAAGTTAAAATATAAATATAGGATTATTTATTTTATAATAATATTTATTATGTGGTTTTGGTATTATTTGGTGCACTTAACTTGAACCCCTTTATCGAACATTTATAAGCAATATAACACTTAATAAATTGTTTATAACACAACAGATAAAAGGACTTTATAACAGCTTATTATTAATGTATTCAACAACAGTTAGAATTTGTTATGAGAGTGAAGAAGAAATATTCATAAATAAATATAATTAACAATAAAAATGTCCTCATATCTGCGTAAATAGTGTGTTATAAACCATTTATTATTTTTATAGTTCTTATAAATGCTCAACAGGAAGTTTAATAAAAAGTTTCCTGAGTCATTGAACCAAACTGTCTGTTCCTTCATGAAAGTCGGGCTGAACGATGGGAAAATTATTATTATCATAATTACTTTTTACTGATATTACTAAGAACATGCAGAACATTGACAGTATTTAGTGATTTGTGCAGTGATACAAAGAGAGATCCAGAATCACCTCTGTAAAAACCTTTGACTCTAATATGTGAACAACATGAAACAAGAACTCTGAACCTGCTTTATCCAATGTTCACATTTATATCTGCAAATGTAGCAAAGTAGCACAAATGTAAAAAGAGAGTTAATGTCAGTAATGAAGTGGAGAAGTTTCATGGGGATATGGATTAGTTAAATATTTTGTAGTATATTTCTTGTAGTGTCTGCAACTTTATTTTGAAATTGCATGAGTCAATATTCAGATTGATTGCTCAGCCCATTCCCGCCTCAGTTTAAAGACTACAGTGCTCATGAGTCTCGGCGGGAAGTGACGGACCCCTGCAGTCTGGTTCAATGCTGCAGGTTAAAGAAAGTACTTCCTGTCCCAGAGGCCCGGCCCACCTTACCGCTCTGTGACCAGAGGTCAGTCCCCGATCGACCGACGGGTTCCCGATCGACCAACAACTTCCTGATCGATCCGCAGGTTCCCGATCGATCCGCAGGTGTGTGTGCTGGATTTTTAGGAGCTCGAGTTTCCGGCAAGAAATAAAGACAGATCGGAAGGATCGATGTGACAGACAGGAAACTGTACAACATCAAAGACATCTACCAAAATAAAACCTATTGGAAAACAGTTCTTTCAAAATAAAACACCTTCTCTGGTTGGAGGAGGCTGCGGCTACAAGCGGAGCAAAGGCGAGTATGCGTGTGTGTGTGTGTGGGATGACAGATGGTGTGTGTTGGCACAGTGTGATGCCGTCATAAGTCCTGATGCCATCGTTTTCTACTTCCTGTCTCGGAGGACGCTCGGTCTGTCCATCTGTGTGTGTGTGTGTGTGTGTGCGTGTGGCTCAGCAGCAGCTCTCTCCCGCTCTCAGACCACGGTGCTGACGGAGGGATCTGATAGGTTGAGCTGGCCGGTGATGTCAGTCGGGTACGGCTGCAGAGACAAAAACAGAGACACACAAACACACAAGTTATTCACACCTCAACACACACACAGACACAGACACACACACACACACACACACACACACACACACACACACACACACACA
>CALSCE010010657.1:6181757-6197148 GCA_943593645.1 Bovichtus variegatus | reverse complement strand
CCGTTAGCTTCTGTCCGTTAGTTTCTGTCCGTTAGCTTCTGTCAGTTCGTTTCTGTCAGTGTCGTGTTCTTATAATTTGAAATAGAGATGCGTAGAAAACAATTTCGGAAAACTTCTCTTCAGGTAAACGATATTTATTCGATGATGATGTGATGAGCATTACAAAAGTACGCAGCTGCGGACCGCCCCATTTCACTGTTACACAGACCACATTTAAGTAGTTACTCTGTCTCACGGATTCACAGGACAAGCCCCGATCTATTGTTTTACAAGATCTTTTATACCCGCCGCCTTTCAGGTATAGTCTTCTCCCATTGGTTGGCTGGGGCCAGGTCCTATTGGCCCCTTGTTGGCACTTAAGCGTGTCCACGCCTCTTAGTGCTTCTCTGCTCCGGTCAGATCTTCAGTCACCCTTTTAAGAAGTGGTGTACCTTTACGTTTTACAGTTTACAATATTGTATATCATTTCAGTTTATTGGTCATTCTTATGCGCAGTCACTTAATTTTAACAACATTTAACACTTCTAAATATGAGAAGAATAATAAGGAACATAATGGTTAAACATTCATAATACTTATCAATAAGGATGTAATAAAGGTGCATTGTAACATTTAATACATTGATTTTTCTTACATCAGTTAGTTTCTGTCCGTTAGTTTCTGTCAGTTAGTTTCTGTCCGTTAGTTTCTGTCCGTTAGCTTCTGTCAGTTAGTTTTTGTAGGACACGTATTACCTCACTTTTTTACGTCTGGTGCTCGTATCATCCAAGCCAGTGAGTCCACACACACACACTCTGCTCTTTTTGTTTCCAGCTGAGTGTGTTGTAAGGCAGACAGAGAGATGCATGTTGGGACACTTTTGTAGCCCGCTGAGTCCCTTGGGGGGCAGAGTCAGCATGCGCGTGTGTGTGTGTGTGTAGCTGGTTGTACAGTCAAAGTGTCGGACAGCATCACAGTCACACAGCAGCTTTAATGTACCAGGAACAAACTGCTCTATAAACATGAAGGAGCTGAAAGATAAAAGACAAACAAATTTAAAGATGTTTTAGAGTTTCACAGTGACGTGTGTACTTCAGGTACTATATTCACACAGCACTAGTGTTACCAGGGACCTGTAGTAATCTGCAATAATTACGGAGGTCGTCTGTCCGTTATACCTTCCATATTTCCTCAGTACAGAAAGCGTGTTAGAGTGAAATAATGATTTTCAGTTTAGAGTCAGAATTCTGAGGATACATTTTTAAATTGTATTGAATTAATGAATTTGAATTCTTACTTTAAACACAAAATATTAGTTTTATGTGGCTCTAATCCTCTTCCATACACAAACACAGAGGTCATGTGATAATATTAATCCGTGTGACTCGTTAACTTTGTGATTTGGGGTCGTATAGTGTTTTTTTTTGGGGTTTTTTTGCGCATTTCTGCCTCTTTGTGTTGGCAATTATAAATAGAATTTTTTTCAAGTCAGTTAAATGAAACTGAGTGTCTCTTTGCACGTCCGATGGAAGTTTTTCTTCTTACCGCAGAAGCCTTGGCATCATATCCCTGAGATAATGTCAGTAAATGTAAGTGAAATGCAGACTTCTCTTATCATGCTGGAAACACTCGTCCTGTGTAAATCGGGCTTTAGAAGTCGGACAGAAGCTAACGGCTTTGCCGAGTCGGAAATCCGACTTCAGGGGCCGTTCCAGTTGAAAGTATATGTATATTGTATATGTATAAACTGTATGACAGAGAGCAGTGGATTGGAACAGTGCACTCTGATTGGCTAGTTTTGAAGTTTCCTGTATCTTTAATGAACAAAGTGAAACTGTGTGTGTCTGTTTAATTATGCTTAAATTGCTGCGTTAAACATGAAGCCTCGGGTCACCCAATAACACACTCACACACATACACACACACACACACACACACACACAGATGCTGATGATTTAAACAGACTACAGACCTCAAACTGTCTCTGATAGTTTCTCGTATATTACGACATACAAATATTTATCTGAGCAACACATTTTAACAAATGATACTAATCATAAAATTAATACATCTTTTTTAAATATAAAACTAGATGATAATAATAAGGGATGAATGGAAAATAAATAAATGAATGTGTTTGTATGCGAAGGTTAATTAGGATTTCTTGTTTTTTGGCATCTGGACACGTTGAGCAGGAAGTTTCATATTTACTGAGAAATATCTGTTTAGAATAAAAAATACTTATGTACTATTGTCTACATGTGGCACAAGTCACTCTGGATTAAAAGTTAAATAAAACAGCTAACAGAGTAATAATAAATGATAAATGAGGATTTATTTCAGATTTACAAGCTTTACACAGCAGTTTACTCAGAAAACATCTGTACACAATGTCAGAGGAAACATTCATGGAATATTTTATTTTGTTCTCAAATTCTTCTCAAAGATTAAAGTTTGAGCCTCAAACTGAAAACAAATGAATGAATTCAAACATGGAAGTTTAGTTTGATTCTGATTAAAATATTAATTAATAATAAACAGATCCTGAAGCTGCTCAGAAAATAATAATGAAATATCACATCACAAATCAGATAAAAAATAAAAGAGGAGAATCATGAATAACTCTGAGATGTCTGATAAACATATGAATAAATACTGGTGCTGACATTTTATAGACTAAATAATTAATTTATAATGAAAATAGTTTTCAAAGAGCTCTTGTTATTTCTTCATTTTATCGCAGAAGAAGGTCTCCGTGCTCCAGAGAAACAACATACAAAGACACTAAAGATGGCCGATCGACGACGGCGTATAATATAATATAATATTCAGAGAAAAAACTCACAAATTTACAAGAAAAACTTGAATATTCTCTGAGATTATAAAGTCATAAATTTACAAGAAAAAACTCACAAATGAAAGAAATGTATAATAAAATAAAATTGGAATTTATGTGAAATTAATCTCTAAAATGTAAGTGAAATATGTTGTCTGAGAGAAGCAAAGAACACTCAGACAACACATCTGTTTCATTTGTCAGGGTTAAAACATTAAATGGAAACAGATAAACAATGAAAAATGTAATAAATCACCATAATTATTCAGTAAAAAAAAATTATAACAATTTTATGTGTTTCTAAGGTTTTATCCTGGGTTTCATTAAGACAAACGTGATGTTCTTGAAATCCTGACTATTCCGATTTAATTCTGAAATCATGAAATTATTTCAAAACCTTTTTTATTCTGACAATCCTTCCTTCCTTCCTTCCTTTTTTTTTTTTTTAAAGTATGACATCAATTCTATCTATTTCACAACATGTGGTTCTTTATAACACTATATACACACTTTGGGTTTTCTGCTCTGTTCTACAAAGGAAACTGAAATTTACGAGAATAAAACGCACAAATTTATGAGAAAAAACTCAGATATTCTCTGAAATGAAAGGTTTGTGTACCTGGCTGCAGTGGATATAATCTAATATATATATTATACTTTGAAACGGGATTCATCAATAAGGAAATAAAAGAGATTTAAGATCAGAATCAGTTTATTATCATTATTGAAAAGAAAACAACAAAGTGATTTGGATGAGTTGATAATGTACAGATATTTCCAAAAAACAATATACAGTACAACCCGATTGTTTTTCTCTGGAAATTTATAATCTCAGAGAATATCCAAATTTTTTAATCTGTGAGTTTTGTAAATTTCCCACTTTAATCTTAAAAAATATCTGCAGGGTTTCTCTCGTATATTTACGACTTTTTACCTCGAATATTCAGAGTATTTCAGAGTATTTTCTCAGAATATTTTAGAGAATTTTCTCAGAATAATTCCCCGAAAAGTGTCAGTGATTCAGGATTAAATATTAAACCTGAACCTCGTTCATGCTCACGGCTGCTTCACCATTACGTTGTTGTATGGCGAATACTCCCTCTGAGGCTCCTCCTCCTCCCGTGGCTCCTCCACCCAGTCTTCTTCTTCTTTGGTGCTGTGTGTAACAGGAAGCACCATGTGGGCTCGTTTGGGCACGGCGTAGTCGTCGACGCGGGAGTTGTACGGGTACTCGTGGCCTTTAGGATCAGCAGCTGTACCCATAATCCTCCAGGCGTCTCCTCTCATCTCCTCCGGGTCGTCGTACACGGAGATGGGAGCTTTCTGCGCAGCGGGCACGGCGCAGCCTTCGGGCTCGTCGTAGATGTGCTCCACCTTCCTGTACGGCGGCCCGGCGGTGGCATCGCTCGAGAATATGTATCTGATCTTCATCTCGTCGATGCTGTCGTAGAGCGGGTCAGCGCCGGGCTCAGCGCTGGGCTCAGCTCCTCTTCGGTGGGCCTGATGGCTGGTCACAAGGTCGGACATGAGGTTCACGCCGATGGTGTCGAAGGGGAGGGAGTACTCCGCCTCCTGGGGGGGGGCAGGGTGCCACGCCGCCGCCTCTGTTCTCCCTCTTGGTGCCTCGCTCCGCGGCGGCCGGCAGAATGATCTGCGAGTACGTCTGGTCCGGGTTCGGGCTGGAGCTCAGGTTGGGGCTGTGGCGAGGGCTGTGGGGGGTGCAGGGCTCGGCGTGGGGCAGCGGGCAGCTGGAGATCATCTTCACCTGGTTCTTACGGGGGACGGGGACGCCACGCGTGTCCAGAGTCAAACTCTTCACACCCGTCAGAGTTTTATCGACCGGTGGCTCCAGACGAGACTGAGGAAAGAGACAAAACCAATTTATATTATATTACATATATTTATATATTATTGTAGTATATTATTATACTATAATATTATATATTTAATTATATTTATTATATTTTTATTATATTTCATTATTAATAAAGGATAAAGTTATTATGTATTATAATATAATATATATTTATATTTTATTATATATTATTTTATTATATTGTATCATATTATTATTATATTATATTATATACATTTATATTTTATTTTATTTTATTATATATTATCATATTACATTCTATAATTTTTATTTATTTGTTTATTGTTTATTATTATATATTATCCGCAGTAACATACAGTCAGTGCAGACTTTCATTGGGTGGATTAATATATAAATATATAAATCTCTCCTGGTCTGGTTCCTTCTTCTCTGTGTAAAAGATAATTGTGCAGATGTTGGTCCCACAGGTGAGAACAGATGTTGGTCCCACAGGTGAGAACAGAACACGTGTTCGGACTCTTTAACTATGTTCCGCGTTTCAATGCTGCCATGAAATTAGATATATCTTCGTCCAAAAAATGATTCCTAAAATATGTAAACACACATCATTGAGCCATGAAGACACACACCAAATGTGGATTAATCCGCCGCTGAAAATAGTCCCTCACAAATGCAGCATTTCCTCCTGTGAGTGACTTTATTAACAATCCAGACTTTACTCTGAAAATCCAGACTTTATTCTGATTTTACTCTAAAAATCCAGACTTTATTCTGACTTTACTCTGAAAATCTAGACTTTATTAAAAATCCAGACTTTACTCTGAAAATCCAGACTTTATTCTGACTTTACTCTGAAAATCCAGACTTTATTCTGACTTTACTCTGATTTTATTTTTATTTTGAGCAACTGTTTCAGAAAAATGACTGATGAAACTATATATTTGTGTTTTTAAAGATTTGCGTCTTCAGGAGGAACCAATGGGCCACAGACAGGAAGTCGGACAGTATTAGGAGACGGACTGACAGTTCACGTTTCCTACCTGCTGGGGGCGCTGCTGTTGTTGTTGTGAGGGAGAGGAGCTCTCTTTGTCTTTGTGATGAATCATAAGTAGGTTGGTTTCAGTCACCATGCTGTACACATCATCCGCTGCCTGCACACACAAAACTCCCGACAATCACAAAGTAAAAGTCTAAATCTGCAACATCTGGTTCTATCCCAGAATATTAAAGCGATGGATATCATGTTGTCTGAGGAAGGAACTCTAAATCATCAGAATTATGAACAGAGTTTGGTGTGATCTATTCTTTGTTTTATTAATTATTGGGTTTAACTCAATTCCCACTTTATTCAGAAAGTCTTGACTTTATTCTGAAAATACTGTCTTTATTCTGAAAGTCTCGATTTGATTCTTAAATCCTGAAATTATTTTAAAATCCTAAATTTATTCAGACAGACTTCATCCAGAAAATCCTGCCTTCGTTCTGAAAAGCTTGTCTTTATTCTGAAACCCTGAAATTATTTTAAAATCCTGAGTTTATTCTGACAACCCTTGCTTTATTTTGAAAATTCTGACTTCATTCCTCTCTTTCTCTAAAGTTATTTATTTTGAAAACCTGACAGATGACCTGTGAAGCGAGCTGACCTGAGCAGCAGGGGGTTGTGGGATATGACAGCGGAGCTGAGGTAGCGGTGGCGTCCTGCTCTGAACCAGGGGCGGGTTGAGGGGCAGGGGGGGCAGGTTCGTGTCCTGGGGGGTCTCTGGGCTCACCTGGCCGCCCCCGGAGATCTGCCGCTGGGGGAGGGAGATCCGCTGCAGGTTGATGGCAGCCTCCACGGCCTGAAACAGGAAGTTCCCCTGTTTGGTGTCGAACTCAAAACTGCCCTCGCCAGAGTCGCACCGCCGCCCGGCCTCGAAGGAGAAGGTGGACTGAAGGACAGTAAACGCAAGACTTTATTCTGAAAATCCTGACTTCATTCTGACTTCATTTATACTTTATTCTGAAAATCCTGACTTTATTCTGAAAATCCTGACTTTACTCTAATAATCAACATTTTATTCTGAAAATCCTGACTTTATCAAGACTTTATTCTATATTTGTTTTGTTATATATTTTATAGCTTTATCCTGACATTGTACCAACAATAGAGACTTTATTCTGAAAATCCTGGCTTCAAATGAAAAGGTCCTAACTTTATTTTAACCTTATTTTAACTTTATTTTAACTTTATTTTAACTTCATTCTGTTCGTAGCGTCTTGTGATTTCACTGAGTAATATATATTATCTTCTGATCACAATACTAAAACCAGGTGTGTGTGTGTGTGTGTGTGTGTGTGTGTGTCACCTTGTCCCGTCCGAAGCGCCGCAGGTATCTGTACGGCCAGCTGTAAACCACGTCTCTGCTTTTATCCAGCAGGTGTAGAGCGTCGACGTCCGCTCGTAGGAACCGGTCCCCTTTCAGTCTGCAGCGGTCAGACGCCTCGGTCCTCCGAACACACACTCTGAACTCACGCACTGACACACACACACACACACACATACACACACACACACACACACACACACACACACACACACACAGGTTACACAAAGAACACTTTTTATCAACGTACACATATATTTATATATATATTTATATATAAATACATATAAATATATATATAAATATATGTATATAAATATATGTTTTATTTATGTTTTATTTGATCTTATCCTGTTTTATTTTAATTTAATTTTGTTTTATTTCATTATCTTTATTTATTTATTTTAAAGAGCGTCTGCTACATGACCTGTAATATAATATAATGTAATATACTATAATATACTATAATATAATATAATATAATGTAATGTAATATAATATAATATCATATAATGTGATGTAATATAATGTAATGTAATACAATGTAATATAATATAATATAATATAATGTGATGTAATATAATGTAATATAATATAATATAATGTGATGTAATATAATGTAATGTAATATAATATAATGTAATGTAATGTAATGTAATATAATATAATGTGATGTAATATAATGTAATATAATATAATTTAATATAATGTAATATAATGTGTGCATATTGTATATATTGAGAAATCAAAATTAAATCTTATTAAAATAATAAGATTTAGAGCTGGTGAAGATTATATTAAAAGCTTTCATTATTTTTCATTATTTCACTGTAAAAACGTTATTGATACCTTTATTACCACTGATATCACAAAACAATTTTATTCCAAAAAAAGAGAAATATTTCGACGCTTCCTCGGCTTCTTCTTCTTTTTCTATGACGGCAGCAGTTAACGTGTTGTCAGATGTGTGACACTGAGGAAACCACAGAGTGTGTGAGTGCGTGTGTGTGTGTGTGTGTGTGTGTGCGCTGCAGGTGTTACTGAGGATGTGGGGACCGGTAGCAGCTTCATGACCTCAATAATAAACTAGAAGTTACTCCTGTGGTGCTACAACTGTGTGTAGTTTGACTATTTATATCTGCTGTCCTCACTCACTCATCTCTGCTGTTTACTGCAGAAACGTTTAAAGTAGCATGATGACAACATGGCCGCAACAGAGACGATGCATTTTAAACACAAATCTCGCAGCGTGAGCGAAAGTAAAACATGATGCGTGTTCCTCCGTCACACCAAGGGTCACGAGAAATTATTCATGTTTGTGCTGCTGGCTGCACTTTGTGTTAAAGGTTTTAACCTTTAAGTCGATCTAACGTCATCCAGTAAATGTTGTGCAGTGAAAAGTACAACGTGTCTAAAGGCAGAAGAAAATACTCAAGTAAATGTACTTAGTTACTTTCCAGCACTGCATTTTACTGGGTAAAAATAAACTGTGTAATAAATGTCTTCATTTAATTCTGAGTCTGTTTTATTGTCTTTATATTTATGTTTATTATTTTACTGATGATCTTAATAAAGAACAAACACACTCGCAGTCAAAATATACAAAATGGAAATCAAATAGAAATCTAAATCTTTGGTCTGGAATGTAAATTTCAACAGAAATAGAAAGACGGAATATAAACGCGTCCAAAAACTAAATATAAAGTGTGAATCAGAACTGCAGCTCCAGAAACACGAGACAAAACTACACGACGCTCGACTTCCTGTTGAGCAACAGGACGTTTGTCCTGTCGAGATAAAAGCTGCAGCCGGCGGTCACTGCTTACACACACACACACACACACACACACACACACAGCAAAAGGAAATCATACACACAAATTTCCACTACATGCACACACTGACGACCGGCCCTGAGTGTGCGTGTGTGTGTGTGTGTGGGTGTGTAAAAATCCTTTGTCATCATATGATAATGACAGACGTCAGTGTCTGTGTGTGTGTGTGTGTCTGAGTTTCTATTATCTCTCCAACCCTCGGATTGATACACTTCCTGCTTGGCGTGTGTGTTGCTGAGGACCTGAGGGAGTGCAGCGCTGCACCGGAAGTTATTTGGATGAGCGGCTCTGCAGAAAACTGCAAGAACCCGGCAGGTTATAGACGCATCAACAGCCACAAAACTGCTCGCTAAATGACAACTAGCCCACAAACACATGCTGCCCAGGAATTGAACTTGGGTCACGAGAATGGGACTCTACCATGACCACTACACCACCAGCGCCGTGTTAAACACATTGCACGTTTATCGGCACAGTTACGGTGCAGGTGCCCGGAGCTGTTGAAAATGTACGTGGCCCTTTAAATGAAGACGTCTCTCTGTGTGTCTGACGTCTGACACATTTAACGGGGCTTTGACTTTATTCAGGCCGAAATATTTTCATGATGCGTTCAGTGTCGCGCTGCTAAAGTAAACGCGTGCAGAGACTCACTTTGAAACCCACCAAGCAGCGGAGTGTGTGCACGAGTGTGTGTGAGAGCGTTTGTGTGACGCGCTCAGAGATTATATGACGTAGTTCAGGAGAAACATTATAAAAACCTGCTCCACCATGTTGGAAAAAGCTTTGGCGATAAACATTGAGAAAAATTCAGGAATATTCACCCGAAGTTGTAAAGTTAAAAGCCTCAACGCTGCACTTTGAGAAAAGTAAAAGGTGAAATAAGACACAGTAATGTGTAGCTGCAGCGAGTTTCAAGTTATTCACATCGTACATTTCGTTCTCTGTTTCCCTTTGATTTAAAGCCTGATTGGTATTTAGTGTTATGTGCATTATTTTTAATCAGGCAGCCTGCAGGACCGAAGCAGCGCCGGCTAAATTTAGCAGCGCTGGGAAGAAAGACGAGCTGGAAAGAGGAAGTGAGGTTTGGTTGACAGGAAGTCGTTTCATGTCATATTAAGAAAGAGTTTTAAAGCGGCTTCAGATATCCAGTACTGGGCTGAAGTACAGCTTTGAGGTACTTTTACTTTACCTTTCATCAGAGGTGGAAGAAGTACTCAGATTACGTCAGTAAAAGTACAAAAGTATTGGCATCAAAATATACTAAAAGTACCAAAAGTAAAAGTCCTCTCTCAGACTCCTGGTTTATGATTATTGATGCATTAATGTGTCATCACAGCTATAAATTTGGAGCTCAGTTTATTACTTTATATTCTGCTGCTGCACATCTGAACCTCTAATTATTTATATGTTGTATTAATAATCTGAATGTGTAAAGTAAGTGAAGTTATCAGATGTAGCGCAGTACAAGTATAAAGTAGCATCGCATGAAAACTCTCAGGTACCTCACAGCTGTACTTAAGTACTTGAGTAAATATGTAACTTCATGATACATTTTAGTTACTTTTAGTTACTCAGATTCAGATTTTTAAAACCAAATGTGGGAACGATTTAGGAAGCGTGTTTACAAAGTCTCAAACTTTATTTTCATGTTCAGTACGTTCTGACTTCATCATGACATCTGCAAAGGATTATGGGTCAGAATACCGGATGCAGTTCAACATCCTAGTATTTTTGGCTACTGCATTTGACATACTATGTATTGGGACAGACAGACAGACAGACAGACAGGTACCTGGCTCTCTGCCGCTGTACAGTGAGTTGTCCTCCATCCCTTTTTCTTCTTCTTCTTCCTCCTCCACTATGTTTCCTCTCTGCAGGCTGCCTCTCTTCACACCGTGCTCCGTCCAGCTCATCTACATACACACACACACACACACACACACACACACACACACACACACACACATACACACACACACACACAGAGGGTCACTGTGGTTTAGGATGTTGTCGTAGGAAACAGGACTTTATTTCTATGGCGTAATCGTGTGTTTATGATAAAACATGTCAAAGAGTCAGACTGTGGTTTTAATTTTCAACACATATTTCTGTATTTTGACTTTGTATGGCAGTCTGATGTTCCTGCCCTCTGGTTGGCTGCCTGGGTACTTCCTGTCACACAGAGACAGAAAGAGGAAGTTGTGACCGTCAGCTGTCTGTCATCATGCCGCTATTTATAACCTCACAAACAATATTTCACTCTGAAACTCACAAATCTGTTTGTAGCTTTTTACATTTCTAACATTTCATGGTGAATACAGTCAGAAGCAGTGCACCGCCGCTACCTCGTCTGACTCAATTTAAAAGAAGTAGAAGAAGAAATAGAAATCGCTCAAGATGTTTGACGCACTCGTGATATTTCTCTCTTCGAGCTTTTTGACATTTTTCGACGCTGTGGACGAAGATATGAGTTCAGAGTGGAAAATAATCGACTGATTGCAACAATGTAAACACACAAAGGAAAAACTAAATATATTCATGAAGAACCTGCAAAAATGAACTCTTTCTACTAAAAGGTTTTTATTATTTCTCACTTTTAGTTCCAGTTCTACAAAAAATACAAACGCTGCCTGGTACACAAATAAAACTGGAACAACACAAACAACAAACAACACATAACACAAACAACAAACAACACACAATACAAACTGAGAAGAACCAGAATGTGTGTGTGTGTGTGTGTGTGTGTACCTACAGGGAAGGCGATCTCACACAGTTTGTGTGTCCAGTCCTCCAGCTGTGGTCTCTCAGCAGCGAACACGAAGATCTTGTCGGTGGTCTCGACCAGGAAGGGTCCCGTCTGTCGGGGACATCCGTCCATCTCCACCTCCGACACCCGGATACAGTCGGCCAGACGGATCACCTGGGACACGCGGACTGTTATCACCTAGGTAACGGGGAGTCATCGCTACGGCAACAGAACAACATCATGAAGACAAATGTGCTCCATTCGCCTCTGAAGTCACAGCTGCAACGACGTCACAGCCGGAAAACCGCCGTTAGCTAAGCTTTGTTAGCCATCGCATAACAACGCATTACGCAGTATTGATCTCGCACACGAACACGTAGCAACACGTAGCATGTTCTGTCTGTCTGTTCGTTCTGTCTGTCTGTCTGTCTGTCCTGTACCTGCTCATGTATCTTAAAGTTATTTCAGGAGTTGCTTTGTTGATTAGTGAACCACCAGACACAACATGTGGACGGAACCCTGTTCATCACATGACCTGTAATGAACCAGCTTCTATAATAATAATAATAATAATAATAATAATAGTAATAATAGTAATAATAGTAATAATAATAATACTTGTAATAACAGTAATAATAATAATACTTGTAATAATAGTAATAATAATAGTAATAATAATAATAATGATAGTAATAATAATACTTGTTTAAGGAGAGTCTACCTTCTTGTGTTCCTGCTGTTTGCGTAGATTTTTGTCGCTCTTCTCCGCAACTCCTCCATCTTTACACTCAAAGAACTCCAGTCTGGAAACCGAACAGGAACTTTCTCTGAACAGGACGCACCACATACGCTTCCACTTCTACACACACACACACACACACACACACACACACACACAGATGTTACGCTTAATGCTGCTCGTCCAGTAACGTGTTGTGTCGGCATCAGATCAGAGTTATGCTTCAGGTAACTAAACTCTGCAGCCACCGTCTCCTGTCTCCCTGCTCGTCTCCTGTCTCCGTCTCCTTTCTCCCTGCACATCTCCCCATCTCTTATAGAATACATTTTAAATCGTACTTATAACTTACAATACTTTACATGACAGGTTAGGTTAGGAGGTTAGGAAGTTAGGAGGTTAGGAAGTTAGGAGGTTAGGAGGTTGGGAGGTTAGGAGGTTACGAAGTTAGGAGGTTGGGAGGTTAGTGAGGCAGCGAGTCTCGCAGGAACTTGAGGAAGGTTTTGTTACGTGTTATATTCTAGACGCGATTGTCTTGGTTTTTAATTCTGTCAATACATTTTCTCTCTCTTTAGTTTGTAAAACACAACGATGGTATTTGTATTGAACTTATCTGAAAACTAAAAAACGATAAAGACAATTAAAACAAACATGAACATACCAATCATATCAATTTATGCCAAAAACTGTACAATAATAATAATAATAAAACTGTGTCACATGAGGTTAGTAGCTTTGTTTTCCAGTATTGTTGATGTGTTAAACTTCAGAGCTTTTATTTTGAAATAAAACGAGTTCAACCAGAAGTCATTGGCTGTTGGTTATTATTATTATTATTATTATTATGATTGTTGTTATTGTTATCTCTGTACCTTTCCAAACCTCTGCTGCTGCAGGTAGAGCATCCCCTGTTTCCTGATGTCCTCCTCCATCGTGTCACTTCTCCTCTTCGTGCTCCACTTTCCTCTCCTCCCTCGTCTTTCCTCCGTCTCTTCACCTCCTCTTCTCTAACTTTCTTCTTCTACCTTAAACTGCTCTCGCCTCTTCTTCTTCTTCTTCGTCCCTCCTCCTCCTCTGTGCTTTGCTCTTCAGCTCTTCTCTTCTTGTGCCCGCCAGTCTCTCCTCTGTCTGTGGTGTGAGTGTGATGCAGAAACGTTGAGTGTGTCATCTCAGTTTCCTGCCTCGCTCTGTTGCAACATTTAATGCAGAAGTCTGCGTGTGAACGCTCCTCCCTTCCTCCTCCGTGTCACACTTTAAAGCTTTTATCCACATTAATCTTCCTGTCTGCTCTGTGGTTTCTTTACCGTCTTTTTATTCTTTTACTTTGTTTCTTCTCACCACCTGCTCCTCCATGTTCATATATACGTCCTCAGAAAAACTCACATCAGTGTGTAAAAAAGATAAAGATAGAAGCTAACGTGAAGCTACAGGTCACAGTGTACATGAAAAGTGAACCACCAACACTGTTCCTGTAAAGCTGGGTAGATCTTTATTCATGATTACAGTCATTAAATAGTGAAAGCAGCAAGTGTTAACATTCAATATACCTTCAGTAGCTAGCATAGAAATGCTAATGCTAATGTTAGCTCCACAGGTTTTACATAGAAACATAACGTTTTATAAATATGTATATCTCCTTCACACCTCTCCAGGTAACTAGAATCTAGCTGGAGGCCAAGAGGAATATAAAGTTACACATCTAAACGTCTTCTTTCTGAGTTGAAATTATATAGCATATCAGATGTTAAAAAAAGACAACTATGGTTAAAGGCATAATAAGACACAAGGATTGGACTGAGAGCTCATGCAAAACGCACACTTCATATCAGATAAGTTTATTAACGTATTGTCTGTTGTAGTTATGGATATGTGTCATGCCCACATACTTAGACGTTGGGGGAACGAGGAGGAATAACATTACGTCATTTCCTTCTAAACTCACTTAGTTTTGTTAGCTAACGCTAACACTTGGTGTTGTATGGGCAGAGACCGAACACACAGGGAACTGTGGAAGTGTCTTTTCCTACGACTCCCAGGTGCAATAGTTATATGCATCTACATGTTCTGTTTACACGTTTGGTTTCTCCATCAGATGTGTAAATGTCAGCATGTAGTGTTCAGGGTCAGCCAATCTGTTGGTGAAAGTTAACCTTCTCAAGTAACGCTTGCTAGCCAGCGTTAGCTAACTAGCTCAAAAACCACAAAACCAACCTGAAAATGAAGAATGAAATAATCGGACAATAGTCTATGGAGCTGGACAAAGCTGCGCCATGATTGGCCAATCTGTGTAAACTTAGTGAAGAGTCAATTGTCACAATAAAGTTGGTAAAAAATGAAGGCTCAGCTTTATTAATTACTCAAGAGAAGAATTTGTTAATTTGTTTTAATCTGTTAATTATTCCCTTAACGTCTAGTTAGTAACCACTGAGGAAGGAAAGTTAAAAATAAAACCAGAGTCAGATTTCTTCTTCTGCCCTCCTGACTGACGGCAGGCGGCTGTAGGTATTGGTCCAGTAGCTGACGTAGTCGGATCTCAGGTCGTAGCTGAAGAGACCAAACAAATTACTTCAAATATACTTGAACACAGGGGTTCTCAAACATCTAACATCTAACAGCTAACATCTAACATCCAACATCCAACATCCAACATCTAACATCTAACACAGGGGTTCACATTCAAACTTTTTTCAAGAAAATTAAGGTTTTTTTTCACATTCAAGCTTTTTTCTATTTTCTTTTCCTATTTTTTCACATTCAAGCTTTTTTCAAGAAAATTAAGTTTTTTCCACATACAAGCTTTTTTCATTAAAATTAAGGTTTTCTTTGACATTCAAGCTTTTTTCATGAAAATTAAGTATCTTTTGACATTCAAACTTTTTTTCAAATTTGTTTTGTATTTTTCCACATTCAAGCTTTTTTCATTAAAAAAATTTGTATTTTTTGACATTCAAGTTTTTTCATGAAAATTAAGGTTTTTTTCACATTCAAGCTTTTTCATGAAAATTAAGGTTTTTTTCACATCCAAACTTTTTTCAATTTTTTTTGTATTTTTTCAC
>CALSCE010010657.1:6137876-6154437 GCA_943593645.1 Bovichtus variegatus | reverse complement strand
AGAAAATTAAGTATTTTTTCACATCCAAGCTTTTTTCATGAAAATTAAGTTTTTTTCCGCATACAAGCCTTTTTCAAGAAAATTAAGGTTTTTGTCACATAGAACTTTTTTCAAGAAAATTAAGGTTTTTTTCACATACAAGCTTTTTTTCAAGAAAATATAGTATTTTTTCACATCCAAGCTTTTTACAAGAAAATTTAGTATTTTTTCACATCCAAGCTTTTTACAAGCAATTTTTTAATTTTTTTCACATTCAAGCTTTTTTCAAGAAAATTAAGTATTTTTTGACCTTCAAGCTTTTTACAAGAACATTTTTTTTTTTCACATTCAAGCTTTTTTCAAGAAAATTAAGTTTTTTTTCACATACAAGCTTTTTTCATGAAAAATAAGGTTTTTCTACATCTATGCTACTCTATACTAATCATTTTTTTTTTAGCAGTTTGAGAAGCACTTTTAAACTAACTATAATATATTCATTTAAAATGTGACATTTTACCAATATACTCACCACTCTTTGAGAAAAACTGGTTTAAAGGGGCACCAACATGTGCATTTACCTGATAATACAAATTATTTAATTTTTTAATTTTTTTTAAGTTTTATTAACTATCTTTTTTTTTTTTAATTTAAAGCACACATATCAATGGCAAAGCAACAGGTTTACGTGCAAAATGACCCAGAAGTTTTTGGATACATTTTTTTAAATGTTATTTAAGGCCAATAAAATCGGTCTTCTTTTATTTGGGGATGCAAATAATATCCTGATTGTGATTGATTTGTGGCCTAAATACAGTTTCACCTAAATGACTGCTGCTTTAATTCAGAATAAAAAAGAGAAACTGTTATTTTACAGTGTTTTACGGTGCATCCTTGTCTCTTTACATTACTAACCCACGAGGTTTTTTTTAGCCTTTGTGGTCTGGAGTTAACGTCATTACAACAAACAACCAACACAAGATCTTCATCCCAACTTCCTTTGTCCTTCAGTCAGATGGCTTTTATTTTGAAGATTACAAAGTCCGGAAGTCTTATGTTCATAACATTTTTTGTTATAAACCACAAATTTTCTTGAATAATGTTCCTGTTGGTGAAACAGCGGTAGATGTTTCTGCTTTCTGTTATTATTTTAAATATTTATATAAAATAAAGTATACAATACCGAACCCTCCGCGCGGCTCCGTTGCTAGGAGACGCCCACAGAGACTCCCGCCCCTCACGCGCGCTGACGACGTTTTCTCTAACAACAAGCAAACGCTCTCTTAGCAACCGGCTCGTTTAACAGGTAAGACGGTTTTTACATTTATTTTATATATATATATTAGGGTTTGATAACAGCGTTTTACCTGCAGCTGTTTTCATTAGTGATATTTTTTAACATCGAAAACGTTTTATTTCTGTTTACTGCTTTTCAGAATCAACGGATAAACAAACTATAAAAAGTAATGTTAATGTGAAGAGGGGCGTTTTTAGCTAACGGTACAGAAACTGCTAAAGATGAAGTTATATTTTCGTATTTTTGAGTTTCAACATGTTTCTATAGCAACACTTCTTGAGTTGCTTCGGTAAAAGTAGTAATACCACTCTGTACAAATACTCTGTTACAGTAAAGGTCCTGCATCAAGATGTTACTTAAGTAAAAGTATCAGAATAAACAAAGTGCCAGAAGTGAAAGTCCTCATTCTACAGAATAATATATATTATATTATTGTATTATAATTATTGATGCATTAATTAATGTGTTGCAGCTAGTAAAGGTGGAGCTCTGTTTAATAACTTTATATACTGCCTGTAGTTTAATCTATAATAATGCATCTTTCATTAGTTATTATATGTATTATTAATAATCTGAATCTGTAAAGTAAATAAAGTTGTCAGATAAATGTAGTGCAGTAAAAAGTACAATATTTCCCTCTGAGAAATACTCAAGTAAGGTAAAAGTACATAACATTCAAACCCAGTTTCAGGATCTTCACTTCAGTTTGTTGTTTTTCTGTTTCTAAATGTGATGTGTTCATTGTCCTCGGGAGAAAGAAGCATCAGACCCCAGCCTTCCTCCTCCTGATGGATGAGACGGTGAAACCTCTGAGGATTCCTCCTCAAATGTCCGTCTACGCTGACAAACACAACATCTTCCACCTACTGCAGGTCATTTTATTGTTTCCGTTTGTTATAAATCATCATTCAGTAAGTGTAGGTCAGCTGCTCTCATCAGTGTGTAGTACAGTGTGTATCAGTCTTTAAACCCATTACAGCAGAATGTAATAAAATCTTCTTTCTATGATTTCAGCTTCACATCTGGAGCTCTGGATCACAATTTAACTTTTTATTATTTTCCAGCAGATTGAGACATTTTCTCATGTTTGGGACAAATACATGCTGTTTCTATGGTTTCCTGCACAAACAATACACTTTGACAATCATTCACATATCTCACTCTGTGGAGACATAAAGAGCATTTGGTAAACAGGAAATAATTCACTTTTGGGTTTTTTCATAGCATTGCATAAGCATCTAAAGGGTTAAAACTGTGAAAATAAATGAATATTTGTAGTTATGAGCAGGACTGATGTTGGTTAAAAGATTTAAAAAATAATATTAATGTATAATATTTGTACAGCAGTTTTAGGAAGGCGCATTTTTGTGCTCTGGGGGAACAGGTCAAAGTGAATCTCTCATATCTAATCTTTTTGTTGGCAGAGCATGTTATCCAGTCTGGTGATCGATCAGCCTGCACATCCCATCAGTTACCTGAGCACCCTGCTGCAGAGGAGCAGCGTGGACAGTAAGTCACACGAACACCTGAACATCACACAGCTACTGGGGGCCGAGACCCCCGGAGAAGTCATGACAGCAATCAGAGCGGTTTTGAGATAATTAGCAATTTTTTTTTTTTTTACTTTGCTCTAATCCTTATTTTTCTTTGTTACTTGTGAGACCTGTAGAGTTTCTGCTCTTTATGTCTCCAAAATTATTCAGTTTTTCCTTTAAGACACAGAATTATTGAACTGCTCATCAAAGGCTTGATGTCTTTGTGTTCAGAGCTCACACTGCTGCAGTTTGGTCTCTGACCAGGTGAAATGTTATTGCTCTCTACAGCCACTAGGTGGAGCTGTGACTCTGACTTCATTCAATAAAGACACATTTCAACATAAATATAATCATTTCATTATTTTTATATTTTTTAATGAAGAATTTCTGATTCTCTTCGGCACCAAAACTCACCATATTATGATGTCTGTATGAACCCCATTAATAAATAAATGAAATATTAAAGGAAGAAATGTAGAGATAAATCTTCAATTATCAAAAAGCAAATAATTTGTCAAATAAGTAAATGTTGTGTATTTTCCAGTTACCCCGCACATTTATTTGATAATTGAGTCTTTTATCTATACATTTCTTTCTTTATTATTTCATTTATAATTTATAATTTATGTCATTGCCTGTCTTGTTTCCGTCTAATTTCATTGTCTACTTGCCTTTGTCTGTTTTTCTTGTAAAGCACTTTGAGCTACATCTCTTGTATGAAAAGGGCTCTATGAATAAAGTTTATTATTATTGATTTCATTCATTTATTTATTTAATATAATGGCAGCTTTAGTCCAAATGTTTCCAAATGAATCTTTCTTGTCCTGCTGTTCAAAAATCAACTAAAAAACATTTTAAAAAATCAAATATATATTAATTTATTATTCAGTATTATTACTTTACTTCTGTGTTGATGTCACAGTGTCTCTCTGCCTGTCTGTCTCTCTGCCTGTCTGTCTCTCAGTCCCCAGGGTGCTGCTCCTCGGTCCTCCTGCAGTAGGGAAACACACCGTGGTGAGTTTTATTACATGTCAGTGATCTGCACCAACGAGGAAGAATCCAAAGCAACATCAGAGTACAGATGAAATAATATAATCAAATGTTTTTATCAAACATATTTAAAGTTAGAGATGTGAGAGGTCACTGCTGCAGAGCCTCTTCATCCTCCATCAGAAGTCCAACAGTGTAAATGTGATATATTACATATTCCTAGTTCATTTCATTGGAAAGGAATAAATTACTTTTCAACATGTGCTGCGTTCACATGCAGAGCGTACCTTTAGTTAAAGTCACCTGCTTATATTAACAATAGTGTGATGAAGAATAAGAATTAAATAAACTAATAGCCTTGTACACAGTAGGGCGGGCCGACCAGCATCACAGTCTGCTAATCTATGGGGATCGGGATAAATGTTTATATTTAATTAACAGGATTCTTCCTGGGATCATTTTTCTGGTGGAATGAAAAAATAAAAACAATAAACACTTAATAATAAATCCTATGAGTAACGCGTTATATTACTTCATGATTGAATATATATTTATTCACAGTTTTTACTTTTACAAAGACAAAATATATTGAAGGACATACAATACAGAGACAATACAACACTAATGGAAGATTACAAAATGACATTAATAGTCTTTTTAAATATGTTAGCACAATATTCTATATACATTCTATATTCGGCCCTACTAAACTGTGTTTAGTGTGTAACACAGGAAGTAAAGCTTTGCATCAGAGTTGAGGCAAGCTCAGCAGGATGAGCGCACACTTCCTGTGAGGAGGTGGAACAGACGTTTACTGAGCACTGGACTTTGTCTGTCGTTGTCTTTTTCCTCCTTCAGGCCAAAAAGCTGAGTGCTGATCTGAGAGCTGTGCATGTGACCACAGAGAGTTTACTGCAGGACCAATCAGAGCTGAGCGCTCAGGCTCGCCATCGCACGCCGACCGAGCAGCTTCCTGCCGAGCTGCTGAGGCTCCTTCAACGGAGACTGAGTGAGATCGACTGCTTCAGCAGGGTGAGACATCCAGCCTGCTCCTGCACTCCTTTATTACTGCTTTATTACTGCTTTATTACCCCTTTATTACTGCTTTATTACTGCTTTATTACTGCTTTATTACCCCTTTATTTGGGTCCACCTTAGCTTCCACAAAGTGGTTGCTAGTCTTCATGGGATCCAATAACAATAAAAACTATTTCAAATCAAACTGTGTCAATAAAACAAGAAGAGACAAAACAAAGCAGACGTAACAATCAATCAAATCTGACAAATGTCTCCACATATTAACCAATAATGGAAAGAAAAACAAAACTGTCAAATACACAGCAACAAAATAATGAGAGTAAAAACAATCAAAACAACAACAACCAAAATAAAATTTAGAAATAAAGAACACTTCTCATGTTAAAGTGTGTACTACAGTGTATACAGTGTGTATTACAGTGTGTACAGTGTGTACTACAGTGTGTATTACAGTGTGTACAGTGTATACAGTGTGTACTACAGTGTGTATTGCAGTGTGTACAGTGTATACAGTGTGTATTACAGTGTGTACTGTGTGTACAGTGTCTCACACGTTGTCCAGGCTGTAACTAGAGCCACTGGCAAATCAAATGTGTAGAAATGAAGATTAACAACATGTGACATCAAGACAAAACAGAAAAGATTTATTCATGGTAATAAAATAAAGATAAGAGAAGGTGTGACTCCACTCTCAGTAGGATGAAACATGCAGCAGGACTTTCATGTAAAATAATACCAGAAAAGGTATCAAATGTCTTTCCTGTAGTTTATTAATATGAGCGCATTTCTTATTGTCTATAATTTGGACGGACTCAAATACTTTCTAAATTCAACCCTGGAGGTTCAAAGGAGGGCTTTCACCATGTCCCATTTTCACTACAGGAATATCGTTATTATTGAGGTATCTATAGAAAATCTGAATAAAAAGAAAATAAATAAAAATAAAAAGTCAAATATCTAACTTTATTTATTGTGCAGTTCGTCTCTCATGTGTATGTGGCGTTTGGGGAGAGAAACGCTGGATTATTCACACGATATAATCACATGTGTATTATTACATGATATCATATTTCATTTTTTAAATACCACAACATCGTCAGTACAGGTGTATCACCAAACCTGTAGTTCAGCTGACGGGCGAGACGTGGCTTTATGGACCTTGACAGACCATCGTATTACCTCCGTGGCATTGAATGTCGAAATAATCCTCTTTTTTGCAGAATCCTTCATTTCTACTGACAATCATAAAATATGTTTAGTTTTTTTCTTCCTTATTTTACTAAATGAACATGACTCAGTGAATAGAATAAAAAGCCTTTATTGTCATTGTACAGAATACAACTGAACTAGGAGCGCTGCTGCTGATCCGTACCGTTAAAAGACTCAAACAAACATCCACAGCCGTCACACAGCTTATAGAATAATAAGTCAAATACATAAATACAATGTACTCTAGAATAAGAGAAATGATTGATCCGGTAGTTTTCCCCTCAAAACAGGAGGATAAAAGAATGTGCTATAATTGTGTGCAGTTGTAGTTTCTGATAAAGCTTCAGACTGCGACTGGAGTTATTTACAGTTTAAACATCCAGGAAGATGATCAGATCTGTCTCCCTCTGTGATCTGCTGCTGTGATGATAATAATTAGCACTCTGGTCGCCACTGTGTCGTACTACGATTCCCAGCAGGCCGAGCAGCGTGTTGTTTGCGTGTCTCCCCAGAGATCAGCTGATCAAAGGGAGGAGCTGCTGTCACATCACGCGTGTTATTTTCACTCGGGCTCGTCCTCTCTGCTGCTCCTCATTAGCATCACGTCCTGTTTCCTGTCAGCGTTCATCAGGACACCGGGAGCTGCTTTCTGATCAGTTCAAGAGAATTAAAGAAAGTGAAGCTGCTGTCAACAGCACTCACACAACAACAACAACAACAACACAACTGCACTTACCTGTCTGATTGAACGCCTGCCCTGTGTTCAAATATCTTCACACTAACTGCTCTGTGGTGCACGGTGAAAATACAGGTAAAGGGAAGATGTGTGCAGCAACACGAGAATCTAAAGGAGGTTCTCGAGGTCCTTTAGGGTGTTTTAGAGGTCATTGGGGAGATCTGGAGTTCATTTAGGAGCTTTTAATGTTAATTTCGGAGGTTTTAATGTTAATCTAGGAGGTTTAATGTTCTTTCAGGAGGTTTTAATGTCAATCTAGGAGGTTTTAATGTTCTTTCAGGAGGTTTTAATGTTCTTCCAGGAGGTTTTAATGTTCTTTCAGGGGGTTTTAATGTTCTTTCAGGAGGTTTTAATGTTAATCTAGGAGGTTTTAATGTTCTTTCAGGAGGTTTTAATGTTCTTCTAGGAGGTTTTAATGTTAATCTGGGAGGTTTTAATGTTCTTTCAGGGGGTTTTAAGTTTGCTGACTGCCATTTTTTAATATGTTGGTTGAATGAAAAAAAGCATTGCAGTCACTAAGAAGGTTCTAGCTGTGCAGTAGGTGGTTCCACTGGTCATTAACGGGCTTCCTGATGTCCTATTCACCTTATGCCCCCCCGCCACATTTTTTCACTTCGCAAATGGTGTTGTGTCCGGTTTAGCGCTAGCAGCGTCGGGAACAATGAATTATATCTGGGAACATTCACAGCTGCTCATGGACGGTTTTACAGCCTCCATCAGCGGCTGGAGGACGAAATCACACAAGAGACATTTTAATAACTTTGTCTCTTAGTTTAGATTCATTGAGAGGAACAAACGTAGCACATCAGCACACCGGCGGCCCCAACGAGTTTTATAATTGCTGTCACTGACAGAAGGTCAAAGGTCACAGAGAGTGGACATTATATTAGTTAATCTACAGATGAGGTAAATAAACCTGTGTGCTTGTTAGCTAGGTAGCTAACGTTAGCTGTCTATCTAACGAGCTAGCTAGTTATCGCCAAATTAAATTATTATCATTGTTTATACCACGTGGTTAAACCTGCCGTGTCGACCCTTCTGGCAGTGACAGTAATTACAGAAACTCTGTCAACATGCAGCAGCACTCACACAGCAAAAACCTCAGCATAAACTTCAAAATGTGCATTATTTGGATAAACTAATCACATATTGGGAAAATAAATGGTTACCTTTTTGCCTGAAAAACCATTAAAGCTTAATAACAGCTTTTCTTAAAGCTTAAAAACTGTTTATTTGGCAAGTGAAGGATGATAAAGCTAGCGATGCTAAGCTAAGTGATCACACTTCCGCTCTATAATGGAAGTAAGAACACAAAATGATGCAATGAGGAAGCGCCCGAGTTCAAGCGAAGAATAAGCTGATGGGTAGTTCTAGTGCTCTCTGAAAAGTTCAGTTCTTTAAATGAGTTTCAGAGTTTTCAGGTTCATTCTTGGTGTGTTATTCATGAAACCTACAAATCTGTCATCTGATGAAGATTTATTTCCAGAGAAGTCCTGTGACATGTCTGTCATCTCTTTGTCTTCTTCTTCTACCTCTTATGAATAAGTAAGTTATAGTGTGAGCTCAGTGTGTATTTTAGTGTGTACTTAGTGTGTTCTGTGTGTGTGTGTGTGTGTTGTGATCAGCAGTAAACCAGCGTTCAGCTTTCGTCTTTTTTCCTCTAAACTCTACAAACAGCTGCTTCTTTCAGCCTGCAGCCTTCAGCGTTTAGCTTCAACGTTTAGCATTTAGCATCAGTGTTTAGTGTGTGTTTGTGTGTGTGTTTGTGTGTTTGTGTGTGTGTGATTAGCAGCTACTTTCATCTGTTAATGGCTGTTTTTGGCCGCAGGCTAAACTCATCGCAGTGTGTGTGTGTGTGTGTGTGTGTGTGTGTGTGTGATGTCTTTATCTCTGTCTGTCAGTGTAAATGGAGGAGAGGAGGATGATTGACAGCTCCCATCAGGACCCCGCCTCATCCTGTCACATTAAATACTTTACCTGTCTGTCTCTCTGTCTGCCTGTCTGTCTGTCTGACTTCAATTATCTTTATTATCACGACTGTTAGAAACAACTTCTCAGCACAAGGTCCACTTACTTGGTTTCTCCAAAGCTTTTGCTGCCAAACCAAATTCTCCTGTCAGATTTAACACTTCAAAGTTTCTTTAAATATTTATCAGTTACTTTTTGAAATCCATATGAACGACTCTTCACTTGGCATAAATGACTAAATTACTCCCGTTATTTCCTTCTTCCAAAACAGTGGAGAGGCACACCAGGAGTTGAGTTCATTAAAACCAAGTGATGACTGTTAAATGCTCTATGTAAAAACTAAAAGGTTCTTTTTTAAAGGGAGTCCGGTGCAGGGCTCACTCCATTGACTGTGTGGTGAAGACCTCTCAGCTCCTCCTGCTGTCGTCACGGATGTTGTTGAATCAGAAATGGAGGAAAGAATATGTGTGAGCTGGACAGTATCTCTTCAGAGACTCAAACAACAGGCTGTCTGTGGCACATGCAGTAACCTTTAGATGACGCATCCGCCATGTTAGCATCGCCCTGTTAGCATCGCCCTGTTAGCATTGCCCTGTTAGCATCGCCCTGTTAGCATCGCCCTGTTAACATCGCCATGATGGATCCAAATTCCATTCAGAAAACTTTTTAAAAGATGTTTGCTTGTCATCTGACAAAGCATAAATTCAGACTTTTTACTGCATCATAATGGAGTTATTTCTGCATCATTTTTATACGTTTATTGCAATTAAATCACAGCTAATTCTGATTATTTTGGGTTTGCTGTTGATCTTCACATGTGTGGTAAACCCACTCCATGTTTATTTCTTAAGTTTTTAACAACAAGATAATCTTTAACAGCAATATGTTAATATAATGTTAACATGCTAATGTTATTGACTAACGTCTTTATAAAATACTGGAGATGAAGTTCTGTCTGCTCATTAACACCTGAACATTTCTTTCTTTGATTTATAATGTCACTTACAGAAGATACTGTGTGTGTGTGTGTGGTGTGTGTGTGTGTGTGTGTGTGTGTGTGTGTGTGTGTTTGTGTGAGACAGGGCTGGGTGTTGGAGGGAATCCCTCAGACTCGTCTGCAGGCTCTGAGTCTCCAGCAGGCCGGAGTCATCCCCGAACATGTTGGTGAGAACAAAGTATCAGCTCAGAGTTCAGATATAGATACATATACTGTATATTACAGTTTTTTTAGCTGACGCTTTTGTCCAAAGTGACAATAAGTTCAAACAGTCATGAGGCTACGACTCTGAACAGTGAGAATCCTGCCGCTACTTCAGCTTCAAACAGGTGAAATCATGTAAGTGCAGAACAAGAGCTTCAGATAAGCCAAACCAGTCTAATTGCAACATACAGAAACATTTTTATTATTGTTCGAGGTGCAGTTTAAACAGTCTGTGATGGAAGCTGTGCAGACTTCCTGTATATGTACATGTATATATATATATATATATACATATACGTGTCTATATCTATTCATCGTTAAAGTCTGTTCTCTCTGTTTCATATTAAAGTGACAGAACTAGACATTAAAGACATCTGGACTGTGAGGAGCTGGGATGGACATTTTTCAATATTTTCTGACATTTTATACACCAAACTATTAATGTAGAAAATAATCTACAGATATAATCGCTTACAAAAATCGTTAGTTGCAGCCCTAAACTTAGGCTACATATGTCAGTGAAGTATGTCACATTTCACATGGGACACAGACAGTGGTACTGGGTGAAAGTTGTGTGTTTTTGTACCCACCCAATCTCCCCACACAGACTTTCCCGCTCTTTATACTACGATCTCTGACGTCCTCCTTAACTCCCGTCGTACTTACTACAGCCACCTAAGGTTGCTGCCTAAAACGTAAATATGTGTCGTAATAAGCTGCTGCACAGACGACCTATACAGCTGTTTACGGTGTGTGTGTATATATATATATATATATATATATATATACTGTATTTCCTGAATAATAATATATATGTGTGTGTGTGTGTGTGTGTGTGTGTGTGTGTGTGTGTGTGTGTAGTGGTGTTGGAGGCTCCTGATGATGTGTTGTTGGAGAGGAGTCGGGGGAAGCTGGTGGACCCCCTGACCGGAGGTGAGAGCAAACAAAGACATTTCACTCTGCACTGGTGCAACATGGGAAGTGGAGTTTACTATCAGTTCCATGTTCTAACTTGAGAAGGTTGTTCAGCTCTAAATTTAAAATCATGTTTATTTGAGTCACCTGATGTCAGACATGATGAGGGCTTTACAGGTCGACCCCAGACCAATAGGATTTCAGCAGTGAATCCAGTAAAACCCAAACGCCACCTGCTACAGTAAACACTTCTTCAGCAAAGAAAATATATATCTATATATGTATAATAAATATCACGTCAGGCACAAACAAGTACACAACACAACACAACACAGGAGAGCTGATAACGACAACTAAATACATAAACATTAAAACACATAAATGAATCAAATGAAATAAAACAAAAGGTATTCTAAGTAAGTTAAAAATCAAATAAGAATAATAAATATACAAAAACATGAAAAAGAAAATGTTAAAATAAATGAGGGCAGACATTAGAAAAGAGCAATTAATGTGACTTTAAGGGTTTCATTACCTGTGTTTGTGTCATACTTTAGAACTTGTTTTATTGTTTGTAAGCACTGAATTCAAATCAGTCAGAACAAGGACGTGAACCAAACATCGTTAACATCTGTGATCACTTCCTATCTGTAGACGTGTACCATCAGACCTTCATCTGGCCGCCGGACAACACCATTGCTCAGCGTCTGGAGGGATGCAGCCCGTCAGAGACGCAGCCATTGGCTGAGCTGCAGCGTTACCGCTGTGAGGTCACAGGTCTGAGGTCAGCCTATAAGCACGTCCTGAAGGTCATCAATGCTGACCAACCACACACTGACGTCTACCAACAAGGTGCACACACACACACACAGTGTCAGTCATCGGCCATATAAGGTAATTACATTATACTGAATTTACATTCACAGACATTAAGTTATATATTATTAATAATAATAATAATAATACTGATTCTAAAAGTTTCCCCTGTTAACATGCACTAAAAGATATGTTTTTAATCAGATTTCCGCCATTTATTTTATTCCTTTACTTGTTTAAACAGACCTGCACATTGTTAAAGTATTGGCTTTTTTACTAGAGCAATATCTAACCATGCCCAGTGCTATGATATATATGATATTATCATATAATCATATAGTTCTTCAACGTTACAGTAATGTACTTCATTACGATGATACTCGTTCACTGTGTGTGTGTGTGTGTGTGTGTGTGTGTGTGTGTGTGTGTGTGCGTGCGTGCGTGCGTGCGTGCGTGCGTGCGTGCGTGCGTGTGTGTGTCAGTGCTGGCATTTGTCCAGACTCGTCGTCGCTCCAGAACTCCCAGAATACTCCTGTTGGGTCCTCCGGGGTCGGGGAAGAGTCACCAGGCCAGACTGCTGTCAGAGAAATACAAGATGGTGAATGGTACAAACACACACACACACACACACACACACACACACACTCTCTCTCTCTCTCTCTCTCTCTCTCTCTCTCTCTCTTCATTATCTTTTGCCAAGAAAGCCTTGCCTGGGTCCAGACCATTGAATCCTCCCTCTCCACCACTAAGCTAACGCTAATGCTAACGTTATGTAATACAGTAACAAGTTGGGTTGTTTTGCCACGATTCAGCCAGTGTGTTGAGTTACCTCTGAGACTCTGGCAGAGCTTCTTTTTCCTCCTGCTTGTGTCTGTAACGTTGTTATCTTAGTAGTTGAAAACATTTGACAGAAAGACCCCAAAATCCTGTAAACGTTCACTACATGGCCTCTCTTTCACGTTTGGGCTGCTGAATATTATTCTTGAATTGGATATGACCCCTTGATTAAAACATTTATTTTACATAGACGGCATGTCTTCTCTTAGTAGTTTGTTTTTACTTACACTCTTAAAACCCGGCACAAGCAGCATGTTGGCTCTTCAGACGTGAAGAATAACTTTATAGAAATAGAAAATCTTCTGCTGATGGGCTCCTTTACTTATATAGGTCATATGGAGGCATCAGTATTACATTGGGACTGTTTCATAAACTTTAACTTGAGCCTGTAAATAAAGGGAGTGAAACCAACTGAGGGTTCAAAATGCTAAGCTATTATTCCTGCAAAATAATGAGAGAGACTCTGTCTCTCTATGCCTGCCTGTCTCTCTCTGCCTGGCTGTCTCTCTCACTGCCTGTTGGTCTCTCTCTCTCTCTCTGCCTGGCTGTCTCTCTTTGCCTGTCTCACTCTGCCTGTCTCTCTCTGCCTATCTGTCTCTCAGTGTGTTGTGGTCAGCTGTTGAGGTCTGTAGCAGCTGATGGTTCAGCTCTGGGAGAAGAGATCCACTCATACCTGGATGATGGGAGGCCAGGTAACACACACACACACACACACACACACACACACACACACACACACAGTATCTAAGAACAGATTGATTGATTGTTTCAGGTGGAAATAAAACAGTTTGATTCTTGTCTGTATCCCAGCAGCCTCTGGGGTTTTTAACTCATCGTACACTCCTCCCCCATCACTTTCATTCTTCAACATCTTCCACAGTGAATCATGTGACAGCAGTGTGTGTGTGTGTGTGTGTGTGTGGGTGGGTGCGTGCGTGCGTGTGTTTGATCAGCCGTGTTTAATAATCAGCAGCTGACAGAACAGTCCATGTTCCCACTGTACAAACATTCATGTTCACTCTGAGCTGCTGTTCTCCACCTCTGATAAAAACACAATTCTGTTGATAATACTGGATATGATTCACATGATCACCAACACAAGAAGTCGTTTGTTCTTCATGTGGAGCGATGGAGATGAAGGAAACACATACCGGCCATGTTGTCCTGTTGTTTTCTTCATATTAAAGCTTTAACACGTAACATCTCTGCACTAAAAAGTGTAATAATTCTCCCTTTGTTCTATATGTAGAGCTGTGTTCTAAATGTAGAGCTGCACGCAGGCCAACATGCACTTGTTGTTTGGTCACGTTTGAGTGTTTTTGCTTTAATATTATTATTGTTGTTGTTATGACTGATTATTGATTATTGATGAATCTGCTGGTGCAGTTCCAGACTCCCTGGTGCTGCAGGTTCTTGAGGAACGTCTGGGCCGAGTGGACTGCAGCTGCAGAGGATGGATCCTCCACGGCTTCCCCCGAGACCTGCAGCAAGCCAAGAGCCTGCAGGAGTCCCAGCAGCCCAACAGGTACTACTGCTACTGCTACTGCTACTGCTGCTGCTACTGCTACTGCTGCTGCTGCTGCTGCTGCTACTGCTACTGCTACTGCTGCTACTGCTCCTGATACTACTACTGCTGCTACTATTGCTACTGCTCCTGCTACTGCTGCTACAGCTCCTGTATCATACTGGGCAGCTTCAGATCCTACTGTAGACTCTTCCAGATTAAGGGGTTAGAGTAGAAGATCTTTTTACCATATTCTGTACGGGCCGAGGGGATGGAGAGTGATGAAGCTCTGGGAGCGTAGGCGAGCACTGTTTACGTGACCTGTAAGTGAATAAATAAGTGAGCAGCAGCCCAAGGATGGATTTATAAATAAAGTTATACTATTGCAAAGTTCTGCGCATGGATAATGATGACTAAAGAATACAACACAGTGTTTTGAGTGCTTATGAATATTTGATGCTGCTGTATAAATATTCACTCTAATGGCTCTGCTGCTGCACATGAACTGTTTTAAATACAAATACTCTTTAAATATTCAGGACGTCTGTTCATTTATTTATTTATTTATTTTCATGTCTTTATTGTAGAAATCAACATTACAACATGTGACATTAACACAAACCAAAAACATTTATTCATGGTAATGAAATAAAAATAACAGACAGGATGATACATTGAACATGGCAGCAGGATATTATGGAGTCATAAGACGGCCATATAAAAGAACATATCTGTAAAAGAATAAGAAATCAATCTGGAAATATTCAGATAAATAAATAAAATAATAAATACGTAAATAAATTAACATATATATATATATATATATATATACATAGACATATACATATATTTATATATATATAAAACATTTTTTTAAATATACAGAAAAAATTTTGTCATTTATACGCAAAAAATAAATAAATATATAAAGAAAATTAACGAATAGTTATATGCAGAAATAAATGTAATAATAAATGTTGAAATAAATTAAATTATTATTGTTTTGTATTTTGTTATTTGTCTTTATATTTCCACATTTTTCATTGACTTATTTATTCTTTTATTTGTTTATCTTTATATTTCCATATTTATTTTCTTATCCTTTCTATGTATAATTTTTTATGCCACTCCTATGACTCAATAATAGGGTTACTGTAATATAGTAAAAACAAAAATAGGAGAAAGAAATACAATATATATTAAATAATAGCTTCATAGAAAAAGCAATAAAATCTAATTTCTTTAAAAAAAATCATGTAGCATATTAATATGAGCACATTTGTTATTGTTTATAATTTGTACAGACTCAAAGTACTTTCTAAATCTCTCTGTGTGTCCTCTGTGTGTCCTCTGTGTGTCCTCTATGTGTCCTCTGTGTGTCCTCTTTGTGACCTCTATGTGTCCTCTATGTGTCCTCTATGTGACCTCTGTGTCCTCTGTGTGTCACCTGTGTGTCCTCTATGTGACCTCTGTGTGTCCTCTATGTGTCCTCTGTTTGACCTGTGTGTGACCTCTATGTGTCCTCTATGTGACCTCTGTGTGACCTCTGTGTGTCCTCTGTGTGACCTCTATGTGTCCTCTGTGTGACCTCTATGTGTCCTCTGTCTGACTTCTGTGTGACCTCTATGTGTCCTTTATGTGTCCACTGTTTGACCTCCTCTCCTCAGAGTTTTCTTCCTGGAGCTGATGGACGATGTTTGTCTGGAGAGAATCTCTCTCAGAGCTACAGATCCGGTCAGTGGAGAGAGGTCAGTGAAACCAGTAAACTTTCAGATTCATTATCAGAGTTGGAGAATATTTCCATAAAAACCCAGTTTGAATGTGCGGTTTTATGATCCTGTGTGTGACGTTATTGTTCAATGTTTGAAAACAAACACATGAGAACTAAACCTCTCAGGACACAGGTTTACAGAAACATATTTTTTGTACTTTTTGAAGTATCGCACGAACAATAAAAATGTAAATAAATCAACTGATTTACAGGGTTGATTGATTGATTTATATATAAAACGCCGTATGGAAACGGCCAAATTCACTTCCTTGATTGTACGGAACAGTTTTCCTGCTCTCTCGTGGTGTTTCTCCATTGATGCTGAACAGAATAAGTTGTGAAGAACGTTGAAGTCACATGATCAGCTGCTTCTGCTGAGATATATTTATATATATATATATATATTTATACTGTCAGGAAACATGAAGAAGAATTTAAACATGTTTCTCTGGTGGATGTTTCCTGTTTCCTGGAGGATTACAGCGGAAAGCGAAGTCTAAACCACCAACTTCTGACAAACTAGACTTTGTGGAGCTCACACAGAACTCGTGACATACAGGCTGCAACAATATACGTTTACATAAAGTACGTATCACAACATACCTGAAGAGATAACGCATGAAAACATTATATTATTTACTTCCTGCAGGTTCCACGCTGTGACACGCCCGGCTCCTAACTCTGAGGTCCAGAACAGACTGCAGATCAGACCCGAGGACAGCACACACACTGTGACACACACACTGAGGCAGTACAGGGTACACACTG
>CALSCE010010657.1:6005341-6015553 GCA_943593645.1 Bovichtus variegatus | reverse complement strand
CTGTCCTCAGCGTGTGTGCGTCCCTGAGTTGGGTTTTTCTCTATATATCTGTATATATATATAAATATATATACACAGGTGTTACCTGCTGACTGTCTCCATGGTAATGATGCTGACGTCAGAGTGCTGGTGTGGCGCCGGCGCCTCGGTTTCTATGGAAACATAAAACAGGAAACAACTGACTTGAAAGTGAAGAGGTGGGGGTTAATTTAACTTTACATTTTTATTTTAAAAGGCATCAGGGACAAGCAACAGGTGAGTTACCTTCAGGCGAGTTACCTTCAGGTGTGAGCAGGTCATCCAGCTGAGAGAGCAGCTGTTCCGTCAGAGAGGCCAGTGATGTCACAAACTCCTCACCTCGGACTCTCATACACACCTGGACACACAAAAGTAGAAAAAACAGCCGTGTCACTGCCTCCCTGCTGCAGGTCTGACAGGTTCTGATGTTAACAGATGTCACTGCCTCCCTGCTGCAGGTTCTGATCTTAACACCGGTGTAACAATGACTCCTCCCCCTCCTACCTGTAGTTCCAGGTGTGCGCAGCAGACGGCGCTGTGCAGCTGCTGCTGTCTGAGCTCCTCTCTGCTGTTCAGAGTCTGAAGCTCATCATCTCTGAGAGATACTCGCAACTGACGGACGTTCACACGCTGAGGACAGACAGGTGAGGACAGAAACACTTCCTGAAACATATTTCTGACTTTACGAAGGTCACAGTTGTGATATTTCTGAATCTGGATGTTAATAATGTCGATACCTTCTCCTCCTCGCTGGCTGCCAGTGTCTCCTCCAGCTTCAGTCTGACCCCGCCCACCTCCTCTCTAAGCCCCAGCCCCTGTAGTCGCTCATGGTTACTGATCAAAACTGCAGGTAACGAATGCAGCAGCTCCGCCAACACAGACAGCTGGGCCACCAACTCTGAGAGACAGATTAAGACAGACAGGTAGATTGAGACAGACAGGTAGATAAAGAGTTCTTGAAAATACTTTCTGGTGCTGCTTGGACACGTTTTCAGTGAACCCAGGGTCATCGGGTGTTTTGGGTCTCTAATAAGCCACCAGGAGACCTTTTTCAGCAGTTTCCAGAATGTTCCTGGTGGCTCTTCTGCACTGCAGTCCTTTTACTCCAAGGACTTTGAGAGTCCGCTGTAGTAACTTTAACATTAAAGCAGAACTCTTCCCCTCTTCAGGCCCGGAGACCTGGACTCCTCCTTGCCCATGATATGTGCCGTACCAGCCCCCGAAGGAGCGGAGGAGGGTGTTGCCCTCACCATTAGGTCGGACATGAATGCTGTTGGGGGGACAGATCTAGACAAGGGGCCTCTTAATCCGCTGACATGGAAATCACGGAAGTCCCCGCAGGGAGAGAGGGCGCAGCGAGCACTAAGTCCAGCAGAGGGGTGCTGTAACCTTCACCCCGGGCCTTTACAAGCGCACCGCCACAGAGAAAATGCACCTAGCGAGGGCCAACCAGGATCCTCCCACACCGAGCAGCTGTCCCTGACCAGCTGAGCGAGGCGAAAGCGCACCGCTGTAAAGGAAAGGGGTGCGTTGGATTTATAACACAAGACAAAGCCAAAGCATCATTGTGAAACGGAATGTGGCACAACAATTGGCTCATCTTGATTATCTTCTTTTCATAATCGTTAGAAATCATAATTGAAAATAAAATTTCAATAATAATCTAGTAATCCGTGTAACTCATCTGAGCGACGACCTCCACCAGACCACCTTTGAGAATCGCAATAGAAGCTTTGGACAATGCTAATCGAGTCCGGGACAGACGTTGACTGCTTCTTTAACCTCCTGCAGGGTGGACTCAGCGGTTGCGGAGGTGTCACCAGTGCCTCACACAGGCCGAGGTCTGGCTCTCTCGAGGCGTCACTGAAGGTGGTACTGAGATGGTGGTTGATTTCGTCTACAGTACGATGAGGTGGTGCAGTAGTCTGTGGAGAGGCTGAGTGTGATGAGCCTCCTCCTTGATGTCTGTGGCAGTTCTCTCCTCCTGCTTGGCCGACTTAAATTGACGCTTCTCGGCTTTTGAATTCTTGTCTCAGCTGGCTGATGTTGAGCTCCTGCTGGTTGTTGGCCCCGCTGGAATTGTGGGTCCACGCTTCTCCTTGAAGCCACTCTGTTATGCTCGTTATGATCGTGCAGATAGTGGAGTTTCTGGTCAGCATCGCCCTTCGATGTTGCCTCTAGGATCTCGTCTACATCCTCTTCCAGCTGGAGCCACTCCGTCCTGTTAGCGGCAGACCACTTCACCCAACGCTGACTTGTGACTCTGGACCTTCTGTAGTCAGCACTACAGGTTCTCCTCCTACGTGTTGCTTCACTTGTTTTCTCCCTGGCCATCTTTGTCTGGTGGATCAGGTAGACCTGGTTTATGGCAATGAGGGTTCTCTTAAGAGTGTGTGTGTGTGTGTGTGTGTGTGTGTGTGTCTACCCTCTCTGTTCGTTCTCAGAAACTTCCTGCTCTGTTCCTGGTATCCCAGCAGCCTCTGCTGCATGCTTTCAGTCCATTGGTCCAAACTGTCAGGAACCAGAAAGAACCTGCTGAGACGCTCGCTCTGGTAGAAGTCCTGGCAGGCAGACAGGCAGACAGACAGACAGGCACAGTTTTATTAAAGTTTAATTTATTCCACATTACTGTGAACATGCTGCACACAGGTTTAAACTCAGTACTTTTCACTGACTAAATTAAGTGAGTACTGATGAGGGGGAGGCAGGTCGGGAGAGTTTATTTTGTGTGGTATGTAAAATGTTCTTCAGAAATAACAATTGAAAATGACCTTGTTGTTATCACAGAGAGAGTAAAGTACCGAAAAGGTACTGTTCAAAGTGAACTGTGGTTATGTCCGTTCGTCCGAACTTCAAACGTGAGCGGCACTTTACCAGAGTTCCACAAACAAATCTGTTACCTCAGCAACCAGCAGGAGCACGTCATTGGCTGCCCACAACACAGAGGTCAGTGTGGAGCTGAAGGAGCTGAAACACAAACACACGGGTGGTACACACGGGTGGTGCACACGGGTGGTGCACACGGGTGGTACACACGGGTGATTAGAGGGACTCACTGTGGGTACTGTTCTGGTTCTGGTCCAAAAACCTGGAACCTTCTTTCAGTCCTGATGGACCTGCAGCCCCTCCTCACACTGACACACACACACACACACACACACACACACACACACACACACACACACACACACACACACACACACACACACACACACACACACACACACACACACACACACACACACACACACACACACACACACACACACACACACACACAGGTTAAAAACAGAGGGTGTGTTTGTGCTGAAGTTGTGTTTCAGCAAAATGACAATAAAGAGGAACAATATGTGTGTGTGTGTGTGTACCTCGGTGCACTGACAGACTCAGAACATTTCTGTTGAAAACGTTGGACCGGACTCTGACCTGCAGAAATCAGGAGAAGTGGACAGGAGGCGAGAGATGGAGGAAGACGTACAACTCACTCTTGTACTGAGGCCGAGTTCTAATGCTGACCCCCCCCCCCCCCCCCCTCTCCCCCTTTTCTGTATATGTCGTGTACATTTAATAAGGGCAGAAAGGCCAAAAAATTATCTTTCATTTTCGCAGCCAACACAAAGTGTCTGTGACCTCCAGCAGGGGGCGACTCCTCTGACTGTATAGAAATCTATGAGAAAATGTTCCGACTTCTCTCTTGATTTATTAGCTCAGTAAACATTTTCCTGGTGAGTTTATGTCTCAGTCTGTAGTTTCAAGTCTTCTTCATCACAGCTTGATGTTCGTTTAGTAACTTGTGTCCCGTTTACAGTAAAGAGAAGATAAAGCAGCGTGTGCTTCAGGGCACTATCTCACACCTTTAACTCTTTCACAGTTTGTGTTTTCACTTCATGAAAGTTTGTAAAGTTGTAACATTTTGTTGCATATAAATGTCCTCCTCTGTGTCACTGCTGGTTCCAAAAAAACAAGATGGTGACGGCCAAAACGCCAAACTCGAGGCTTCAAAGCTGTGTTCCACAAACCAATGGGTGACGTCTAGGCGGCTATGACAACTTCTTATATACAGGCTGAGGAGGGTGGGTGGGGGGTCATAATGTGTGAAGGAGTTGTGTTGAAGGTGTTCGATGGCAACGCTTTGAGGCATCTGAGTGTCAGTACTGATACTATAGTAATACTTTTTCAATACCTTACTTTGTGAAACAAATCTTTTCTTTTTTTAATTCAAGAAAATAAGTCAGAGTTGTCAAATGTTAAATGTCTGAACGCAAGAAGTCGTAAAGAACTTTGTTAGAATAAAAATTGAGGTAATGATCTAAATCTGATCAAAGAATTCCACAGGATTATGAATCTGACAAGATATTTAAACTTTGTGTACCTGACAGTTTACATTCAGTCAGAAACTAAAAGATGTTTACCAGCAGCTGCTCTTCCTCTCTCTTCTCTTTCTGCTGCTTCTGCTCCAACATCCTGGATCATACAAAACCTGATGTGTTCAGATTGAAAACACATTTATTTTCTTCATCATCAGGTAGCACAAGCAGAACTGGCACTAATTGTATTCCCTGCAGTATGACTTAGTGGGTTAGCTGGAGTATGTACCTATTCAGGGACTTGATGACACCCACAACAGGGTCATCTAGAAGGTCCACACCTGTCCGGCTGGTGTGCAGTAAACCAGGAGGTGGGGCTGACTGGACCTGCTTCCTGGATTTAGGACAAGCTGAGAGGCTTTCCTGCAGGGTGGGGCCCTAAACACGAACAACACACATGGTAATCCACATGATGATAAAGTAGAACATAAACAGAAAAAGATCCAGGATGTCAGCAGGTGATCCAGATAGACAAAGGGCACTGCAAATAGAAAAGGAAGTCAAGTCCCATTTATTTATAAAGCACATTTAAAAACAACCCACGATGACCGAAGTGCTGTACAGACCAGAGCAGGTAGCTAACACAACACACATCAGGAGTGTTGTGTTAGCTCCATCAGGAGTCTGGATTTAAAAGTCAATGGAGGGGGCCGTTTAGACCGCTGTACGCGCTCTGGACCAGTTGCAGGCGGGACAGGATGACGGACTAATCCCAGTATACAGGGAGGTGCAGTAGTGCAGGCGCGAGGATATAAAGGCGAGGATGACTTTCTCAAGATCATTGAATGAAAAAAACTTCTTTTTGAGGTAGATTTTTTTCAAGACCACTGCATGCTTGAATTAGGTTGGAAAGGTACTAGCCAGGAGGTAGTCCAGGTAGTCAAGAGGTAGTCCAGGTAGACAGGAGGAATTCAGGTAGACAAGATTAATTAATTTGTATTCAGTTTTAGAAGAGCAAGCACGGCAGCAGATATTTTGGCTTGTGCGTTAATGTCGGGTTGCAATTTGCCATTAAAAGTAAGAAGAAGCGGTCAAATGTTGTAATCGTCATTTCCGTTAAATGGACAATAGCCGTGTTTGATTTAAGAAAACACTTCACTGTCGAAATGTACACAAGTATACAGAGTACACAGTGTACTACATGGAAGTGTACTAACGGAAGTATCCAAATTGAGACGCAGGTAGGTGAGAGGCAACCTACCAATGAAAAGTCCAGGTACTGACTGCGCTTCCTGAGTTCTTCATTGACTGATGACAGGAAGGAGAAAAACTGATCTGGAGACACCTACAGGCAGACAGACAGGCAGACAGAGCGTTGGACAGAAGGAACAGAGACAGAATAGAAAAATTAAAGTTTGTGTGTGTACCTGTGTGTGTACAACCGTGTGTGTACACCTGTGTGTATATCTGTGTGTACACTTGTGTGTGTACCTGTGTGTTCTCCATCATCCTCCTCAGCCCCTTCAACCTGCTGCTGATGGCCAAATGCTGCTGGTTACTGCTGGCTGCCTGCGTGATTCAAACATGTTCATGAAAGAGTTACAGACAGACAGATGGACAGACAGAATCAGAAAACCTTTATTCGTCCCACAGCGGGGACATGTACAGTGCTACAACAGCAAAAGGGACAGTGCAGATAAAAGGGCAAATAAAATAAGTACAAATTAGAATAAAAAAAAGAAACAACAACCGTGGTAAATAAAATAAATAAATAAGTGGCAGGTTCACAATAGTCAGTGAACATGTGAGAGTAATACTGTAGCAGCCAGTAGTAACAATAATACACAGTAAAAAAAGACGTATTGCACATACATATTGCACAATAATAGATAGTAACAGATAGGTCAGACAGACAGTCAGACAGTCAGACAGACAGACAGACAGACAGACAGACACCTCAGTCTTGATGTGAACTTGTGTGCTGCTGAGGATTTTGTGGATCTTCTCCATGAACTCCACCTCGGCTTTCAGGAAGGAGAGTTTCTCCTCTAAACGACCAGACACCTCCTTCAGCTGTCGGAGGAAAACAAACTTTGGTTTCTTAGATTTGTTGCTTCCTCTGATTCAAAGCAGTAACAACAGTGAATGAAGCAGTTTGAGGTTAAACAGCAGAGTTTCTCCTGCTCGCTGTTCGGCTGCCGCTAACGTTTGCTCAGCTTGTTTCTCTGAGAGCTTAAGATCCAGACGTCCGAGGACTAAAATCCTTCATCCGCTTCAAATATAGAGTTAAAAAGCACCAAGATGTAAAAATGTGTCTTAAAACTGGATAAAAAGCTTCTGGCTTGACGCTCGAAGGGTATAATTGGTTCTTCACAGATATGTTTGATTGTTATAAACTGAGATCTGTATGAAGAGACGGAGGTCACACCTGCTGTAAACTCTTGGACTCAAACCCCTCCAGCTCAGAGGAGATGGACTCCTCCGTCACACTGATCTGCCTGCTTTGCTCCTTCAGCCTCCTCTGAAACAGCTTCACCTCCTGCGGAGCAAAATCCCCCCCTTCGCTGAACAACCTGCGGGGGGAGACAGTCCTTTAGTGGGGGGGGGGGGGTTCCTGTGTCTCAGACACTCGTCCAGGGGTCCAGCTGTTACCTGAAGGAGTGCAGCAGGTGTGTAGTTCTGGCTCTCACTTCCTGCAGGCGAGACAGAACTGTCTGTCTGAAGGAGGTCTGACAGCGCTGGGTGTCTTTGATATGTTGATCCAGACAGTCCTGCAGGGTGGAGCTAACAGCCTGCAGCCTGCAGACAGACAGACAGGCAGATAGACAGGTCAGACAGACAGCAGACACACAGACAGACATACAGACAGACACACAGACAGACACACAGATAGACAGACAGCTTCATGTCATAATTTCTTCACTACTGTTCTCACACACGAAACTGTGTAAACATGTGAAAACTTCTTTTTAAACTTTTTTTGAAATATTTTAATATTTTTTGAAATTTTTTCCGGTTTCTGTTCCAGTTTTTCTTGTGCAAATTGAAAATGCACACAAAGACAGGTGGAGCAGTAACAAGCTGCACACAGATGTTACCGCCGGCTGCTGTCGGCTGACACGTCGTCCTCCAGGCCGGACAGGCGGACAATGAACTCCTGGTTCTTCCTGCTGACGGAGGTCTGCAGCTGCTGCAGCTCCACCCTGCAGGAGGCCAACACCTCCAACACCTCCGCACAATGAGCATCCACCTGCTGCCTGTGGAGCTGCAGCTCAGCTAACACACACACACACACACACACACACACACACACACAGAGACACACACACACAGAGACACACGCAGAGAGACACACACACAGAGACACACACACAGAGAGACACACATTAAAACCACAATCCTTTATCTCAAAAATGTTTATGACATGTGTGTGTTTGTGTGTGTGTTACCCAGGCGGGGCTGGTAGATGTGGGTCTGGATGTGTCGGGGGTGCAGCTGCTGCAGTTGGAGCTCCTGCTCCGAACGCAGTGCCTCCTTCTTGTCTGTCACCATGGCAATGGCCAAGCAGAGGACGTCATGGAAACGCTGCTCCAGGTGGTCCAAGAACAGCGTCCGCGTCCTGGACACACACACAAAAATAAGCGAGTTTGGGGCAAACTTTTTCAATGTGTGATCAAAAGAAGAGTTATTCTGGGGGGGGATCAGTTCACCTGGTCAGTGTGTGTGTGAGCAGCTCCACAGGAAACAGGCTCAGGTGAGTTTCCTGCTGCAGGTCAGCCGGCAGCTCGGGGGCAGGGCATCTGAAGGCGGGGCCACTATAGGCCACACCCCCAGGTGATGTAAACGTGACATTACTGCTGATGTCATAGAGATCCAGCAGAGAGGATTCCGCCTACACACACACACACACACACACACACACACACACACACACACACACACACACACACACACACACACACACACACACACACACACACACACACACACACACACACACACAGTTTTGTGGAGGGCTTTTATTTTGAAGGAGCTTTGTCATCCAAAATCTTTACCTCCATCAGCCAATCTGAAGGAGGCTGTGCGGGCTCTGTGATTGGTTGGTTCTCCTCTGGTTTCTGTGTTTCAGCTTCACTGGTTTCTACACAAACTAACAAACAAACCAGTTCAGACTGACGAGTAAACACGAGAAGACTTTATTATACGTCCTAATCGCACACTGACCCGGGGCGGGGGGAGCGCTGGGTGATGGGAGGAGGTTCTGCAGTTCTTCTGGACTCTGAGAAGGAAGATCCATTTATTTATAATCATCTCTTCTCTGTTCATTCTGTAAACTGACGTTTTATTGACGTGTTAGCCTGCCAGCTTTAGAACCTGAGTCCGGTGCGATGTTTGAATAAAGGTCCCAGAGCTGTCTGAGCTGCTCTGTTACAGTGTATATGTCTCGGGCTATTATTGTGAAAGGCAAGAAGGAAGGAGTGATAACGTTTTCCGTCTTGGTTCGGACCGTGTATGTCTATAAGCACGGAGGCTCCTCACTGCCTTCGTTGGTGAAGCGAAATCTCAGAACTTTTCCCAGAAGAACACGGCGAGGCTTCTTTATCGTGGAAACTTCACGTTTTGTATGAAAGTCTTCACGATAAAACCAGCGTGAATGGCACTACACTAACGTGTGAGAAGGCAAACAGCCAATCAGAGGTCAGTATTCATGGTGACGAGCAGTGGGCGGCGAGGTGTTTTTACTCGATGGGGGGACAAGAGGTCTGCACTACAGCATTACACGGTTGCGTCGTTGCTATGGTTACCTGCAGGCGTGGGTGTGTGTCTGCAGGTGTGGTTGCTGTGGTTACCGGTCTGTGGGCGTGGCTGAGGTGGAAGAAGGAGCTGATGCTGCGGCTGTAGGAGAGGAGCTCCTCCTGGAAGAGAGCGGGGAGACGGTCCAACACGTCCCCCTGATCAGAGACACACTGTCTGCAGCTGCGCACATGCACGCACATGCACGCACGCACCCACACACCCACACCCACACACACACACACACACACACACACACACACACACACACACACACACACACACACACCTTCACATTAAAAGCCTTGTTTTACTGTCAGTAAACGTTTCTTCTCCTAAAATACAGTCTATTGATATTTGATGTAGTGACTCTACATTAGCATGTGTCCTGCGATACCTGTGTTTGACGTCCTGCAGGTATTGGACACTTTTGTCCAGAGACGTCTTCAGAGCGTCCTCACTGCTCTCTTGACGGAGTCTCCCCAGCAGGTTGTCCAGATGCACTTTCTTGCTCTGATGACACAAAGCAAAGCATGATGGGAGAGCCTCCTACCTGCAGAGCTGTCCACTCTCAGACTCTCACCTGTGTGTGTTGCTGCTGTGAGCGTCTCAGCTCCTCCAGCTGTTGTTGTAGTTCTTCTTCTCTGCTCTCTAACTTGCGGCTGTGTGTCTCCCAGAGCAACGCTGCTCCTCGCATCACAACAAACACACACCTGCTGAGACTGAGAGCACGACGGGTACCGGAGTCACAGCACAGCTGCAGACAGACAGACAGGTTACAGACAGACAGGTAACAGACAGACAGGTTAGAGACAGACAGGTAACAAACAGGTGGACATTAAGTCTCAGTGAGGGTCAAACTGACATCTAAAGCAACCAATCGCTCTTCGTCCTGACTCTGGCTTCGTCCAATCAGAGTGAGGAGCTGAGAGCTGACAACGTCGTTCACTTCCTCCTCTGACAGATGCAGAGCAGAAAGCGCCTCCTGCAGGACATGTTAAAAACAATTATAATGATACATTATAATTATAAGAACCATCTCCTTACCGTGAACCATCACCTTACCGTGGTGGAGGGGTTTGGGTGCTCCTAT
>CALSCE010010657.1:5965083-5981532 GCA_943593645.1 Bovichtus variegatus | reverse complement strand
TATATAATGGACTTTTTTTCACGTCATACATTTTCTAGCACAATTGATCACTATCAGATAGTCCATATGAAGCCCTTAATCTTAACAGTATTACATATAGCTTCAGTTGGGCAGTTTTTATAATGGCAGTAGCCAGGCTTTCGGCTGAGGATGCACCTATCAATTGGCACCTTGTAGTCTTTGCAATGTTATTGAATTGCCATTATAATTTCTGACCGTGTAAAACGTTTGAGTGTCTGCATAAAAAAACAGTTAAAAAGACTTTCTGACTCAGATTTAATCAATTTTAAATCATGCAAAAATGTCAACATATTGCTTGACTGTGCAAATGGAATTCTTTTTAATCCAAATTCGTTCTAATCCAGATTATTGGCAATCTTTCCACAGTTTTTGCTCCACAATCCACACAGTCGATGAATTGTGATCATCTGTAAAATCTAATGGAATCTAATTAAACAGCCTTGCATAAATGTATCTGCGTTGAAGATTAAGATGTTGGGAGAGAGGTGCTTCAACTGTGCCAGTTTTTAACAGCAAAGCTACACCTCATAACAGGAAACGTCAGTCGGTCTGTTAACAGGACAGACGCACAGTGTGATGGCTGAGGAAGATTGCAGTGTAGTTGATCTTTGTATATTTTTGGTTGTGTTGTCTGCTCGGTGTCCTCGGCTCCAGAACATGAAGGCCACCCTGTTTTGCATGTTATTTCCCTTTTTTTTTTTTTTTTTTAAATAAAACAGGCAATGCAAATTTTTCCTGTTGACCAGTTATACTGGAACATGAATCCCGTCGTGTGGTACAGTGTTACTGTGTTTGGATACAGACCAGCATCCAGTTTTACCTGGATTTACACAAACAGCAGTTTTAGTACAGAGTGCAACTGTGTTAAAAATGACTGCAGCTCTCATAGCTGTGGAGGTAAGTACTTTCTTTTTTTCTATGGATTCATCAGGGTTTCTTTACATTTTGGAAAGGGGCAGAAATGGATTCCAGCTGTGTTTTGCATCTTATACATAATAATAAAAATTGTGTAAGAAGTGGAATTTGTTTAGTTTATTTGCACAATTTCTAAAATGCACAAACAAATAATATACAGTGTATACAGCAAAATGTCTAAAATATCAGTGTATACTACAGCAGTAACATTTAAATTCAATGGAACTAAGAGGTCCAGATCAAATCAGGAAAAAGAGCGCGTTGTCTATATACTTTTGGCTGTATATCATCATCCTAATTCTAATATTTTAGTTTCCACTGGGTCTGTAAAATGTACAGTAATCCTGTTGGTTTGCAGTGTATTCATGTTGTGTTGTCATCCATAGATTGAGTTTTGATTTGATGACCGAGGCTGTACCAGGAGGATCTTCCTCAGTTTCTTAATCATCCTCCATGTGACTGATTTCTCCTGTCACTGCTGACTGCTAAAGGCTCAACACCCTCTGCCCGTTCATCTCCTCAGAGCTTCCTGCTCCTTCTTTCACGACATCACTCCTCCGTCTCATCATGAATCCCTACAGAAACACAAGTTCAGCTCCCGGCCCTTATGATGGTTCCCATCATGCATCTCTGTCGGCCACATTGCCGTCTCCTCCACTCATCCAGACCGGTTTCAGCTCTGTGACAGTTTATCAGGCCTCATCAGACCAAGATGGAGGTCAAAACCTTGTCCCATCACTGTACTCGGACCACTCCACCTCGCCGCTTCCGATCTCTGATACAGGCTTCCTCTTCAGATCCAGGCCTCAGTCCAGCCGAGTTTCAGTCTCGTCTCCAGCTCAAACACCTTCTCCAGTATCCACTCCCACATCAAACCCTTGCCCTGCCCGTCCCGCCTCCTGCCAGGTCTCCGTCATCATCCCCTCCCCAGACCTCCGCCCGTCTCAGTGCTCCGAGGACACCTGCCCGGACCTGGAGTGCTCCATCTGCTTCAGCCAGTTCAACAACGTCTTCCGCTGTCCCAAGATGCTTCAGTGCAAACACACGTTTTGCCTGGAGTGCCTGGCGCGCATCAACGTCAAGTCAGCCGAGCCCAACAGCATCCAGTGCCCGCTGTGCCGCGGCCTCACCCCGCTGCCCGCCCTCGGCCTGCCCAGACTGGCCACTAACTCAGACATGCTGTCTTACCTGCCGACCGCCATGCAGAGAGTCTACAGCATCCGCTTTGTGCGCAACAAAGGGAAGCTGCAGGTCAAAAGGTATCAGGAATCCCAGTTCTTAGCTTTTAAAAGAAATGCAATGTAGCAACATGCTTCTCATGTTTCTGTTTTTACGCATATTAAAATCTTCATATTAATGAGCATAATGAGTCTTGGGGTTCCTAGTCTCGTTTACGTTATTTTGAAACTTCATTTCAAATTGAATGAATTGTCTTTTCTGGCAGTGGTTCTTTTCTGTCACGCGGCCAGCCAAAACTAGTAAGATGTTATTGTGTTGCAATATTATAAATAAATGACACGTACACCAAACTGCCAGTGAACCTGAAGTGAATCTTCATTTTTGACAGACGTGTTTGTTTGATTTTATAGTATTACCTGGCAAAATGTTGTCGTCTTATGCACTGCCTGTCCAAAAAAAGTCACCACCTGGATTTAACTCGGCAAATCGGTAAGAGCCTTCCATTGGATAATTACTGCAGTGATATGTTTTTAGCTGGCAACAAGTTATTTAACCTTAGCTGATGCGGTGAGTAGCTTCTCATTTCATGAACAACCATGTCGGAAGACCTATCCTGTGGTCGTGGAAAGGATGTTAAGATCACTTAAACGTTTGATGAAATCAACAGAACTCACGGCTATGTTTAGTGAAAGTAAGAGCATTTCCACACTCACAATGCAGCGGGAACTCAAGGGATTGGGACTAAACGGCTGTGTAGCCATAAGAAAACCACTGATCAGCGAAACTAATCGGAACAAAAGACTTCAATGTGGAAGGGAGCATAAAGATTGGACTCTGGAGCAATGGAAGAAGGTCACGTGGTCTGATGACTCCAGATTTACCCCGTTCTAAAGTGATGGGCGCATCAGGGTAAGAAGCGAGGCGGATGAAGTGATTCACCCATCATGCCTAGTGCCTACCGTACAAGCCTGTGGGGGCAGTGTTATGATCTGGGGCTGCTGCAGTTGGGCAGGTCTAGGTTCAGCAATGTTATGTTCCCAAAGAATGAGGTCGGCTGACTACCCGAATGTACTGAATGACCAGGTCTTTCCATCAATGGAGTTTTTCTTCCCTGATTGCACGGGCATATGCCAAGATGACAATGCCAGGATTCATCGTGCTCACATGTGAATGAGTGATTCAGGGAGCATGATGACTTTTTTTTTTTTTTTTTTTGGACGGGCAGTGTATTTTACTGTCTAAATAAACTCTGATAACCTAAATATTAACAACAATGCCACCTCCAGAGACCTCCGTTTTGTTCCACATGAATTCATTCAGTTCTGTTGGTCAATTTTACCCCCTGGGTCAGGCCTTTCCTGCTCAAACCAATTGCAAGATTTACCACAGTGAAGGGCTGATATCTGCACCATAAAAGTTATGATATGCACCTTTTTACAGCGTCTATGGACGAGCGTAAACACACCTGATAAGGAAGTGAGCAGCCTCGAGAGAGATCCTGTTTTTAGAAGCTAGAAAAGTGATTGAGTCAATTACACACACACCTGCCTGAAAGATTTTTTTTTTTTGGTGGGGGAATTAAAACAGACCGAATCTTTTTCCGTTTGCAGAATATTTCTCAGAGACATGGAACGTTGTTGAACGATAAAACAATCTTTGAAATAAAATGCCTCATTCTAATACATTAAACATAAAATTAACAGCTTCATTCGATCAATAACGTTCTGTGTTTCTCATTAAGGGCATGTGAAGGTCACCGGCGGTGGGGTCAGAGGTCACTGGCATCTCTAAGGTTGGTGAACCGCTCTCTGGACGTGGGGCTTCCCAGCCCGCCGGTCGGGGGCGACGCAGCTGGCGTGGGCGGAGCTCTGTTCCGACTGACGGGCCGGCCGGCGTGCCGAGCCTTCCTCCTGACGTCCGTGGTGATGATGATGGTGCTGCTGACCAGCATCATCATCTTCCTCCTCGCCTATAAGTCCAATGGTGAGTGACGTCGCATCACATCCCGTCGTCTTTCCGCTTTGATTTCTGTGCTGGGGGGAAAAAAACAAAAAATGTCATTGAACAGTAAAATTCCACAATCTGAAGGGAATTGAATGTCTGTTAATGAGCAACATCTGTCTCATTGCTGTGGTTTAAAGAGAACTGAACCAGATGTGCAATTTAAAAACCCATCGTTTCAGGCTGTTGGGCAACAAGCAGCTCTGAACTCTCTGATGGCATCTGAAGAGAGGACGAGCTGCTCTTACGTCAACACTCAAACCTGAGCTGACGTCGGAGACAATGGAGTCCAATCTGCTTTTTAAAACATTTTTTATAAAAGTACTTGTGCCAAAAGCACAGATAATACTTTCTACTCCATAACTCAACAGCTGAGGTGAAAATGTATCCAGGAAACTGAGAAGCTGTGATTTTGAATCTGTTTTGCAGTACTACTTGAGCCAAAAGCTTGAATGATTAACTAGCTGGACATAAGAATGTTCTGCCTGAAGTCACAACATGGCAGGAAAACACTAAACTGAGAAGCAGTGGACTTTACTCTTCCTCAAAGCGTTGCCAAAAGCTTCAAATTGTCTCCTTGAGTTTTGGGGAAAACGCTCACACAATCGGCACTTTTAATTGTTTTGAATTTCATGTTGCATGTAATACAAGATGGCCGATGTGAACGTCCTATGATGAGGATGAGTGTTTGGTTTTAAGACTATAAAACATCCGTTTGATTTGCAGGTTTATTATATTACAAGGTCAAAGTCTCTGGTGGCTCCCATCCAGCTAGAACCGGACCATGAATGTAGTTTTACTTTGGAACATAAGACTCCATGAAAACTGTTACTGACCTAAAATAATAAACAATAATAATAACTTGTCACCAGGTGGCGCCGCCTTCTTCATATTCTTAGTTTATGCTTCTTCTGGCAGCTTTTAGCACTTAAAGAGAACCCAGCGGCTGAATGTAACTGTATTTATTCTGTCTTTAACTCTTATTTCCTTATGTTGGAGCTGCAGCTCTGCCCCTCGCTCTTAACCAAATGCTGTGAACGAAATGCCATGCAAATACACCTGAGCCCCAGTTAGTGTGGCGCAGAGAATTTTCATAGCTGCTGAAACCTTAATCTGCATGTGGTACAACTGTTCAAAGTACAGCTGGAAAGTGTAAAGGATGAGTTCGCCCAAAATTGGGGACATTTTTCAACTTGACCACTGGAGGCGTCTCTACATGCATAGGTTTTGGTTTTTATTTGTTTTCAGATATACGCCCTGAGATTTCTGCCTTCACCCCGACACAATGGAGGCGACTGGAATTTAGTTTGAGGTGTTTAAAAAGCATCATGTCTTCCCATGATTTAGTTTGAATAGTTGCAATTTTTTTTCCCAACAGAAAGTAGACTTAGTCGTTTTGCTGACTGTCAGGTACGGGCACCTTCTATAACTGAGACGACTATCTAAAAACCTGTAAGAGTGAAACCAAAACTATCTGCACGGAGAGAGATGCTGCAAAGTGTTTGCGCTAGTTCTGGGGACAGAGTATTCAGCCCTTAATCATATTTTTGTTTTATGTTTTTTTTTTTTTTTTTTTTTATTTTCTTTTTTTATCAAATGTTTATTTCGAGTTGATCTTCTACATTGTGTACTTTTGTGTGTTTGGGCTCCGGCCTGTTTTACTGTGCATATATTTATATAACTGTTTTAACAAAGCTTTCACTATCACTGCGTGTGCTTCGTGTTGGACTTTAATAAATTCCTTTTTGAATTACAGTTGAACTGATGTCTTGAAATCTATCTCAAACTGTATGTTCTGTATGCAGGATTTAAAGTGTCTGTAAACACTAATGTACTAGTACTAGCAGAGTGATGGAGTATTGTCAGGAGTTTTTTTTTAAATTTATTTATTTATTTTTTTTTAAAACCTATATAATTTTTTGCAACCTGACGCAGACAGCAGTAACAACTGTCTGTATGCCAACAAGAATGCATCCTTCATACATCAACAGTCCACATGAATAATTTGACCGACGTGAAAGGGGTCTGTGCAGAAAATGATCCGAAAAGATGCCGAGCTACTTCTCGACGCTGCATTGCACCGGTAGGACACTTCTTTGAAGCGCGGTTGGTCATACTTGTGTATTTTTTGGGGGTAGTAATGTTACCTTTAGGAGAATATTTTGTCTTTGCTTTATTGAGAAGTCTTCCATATTTCCTCTTTGTGTTTCAGCAGCAGGTGGAGCCATAGCATCAGCAAACACTGAAGCAACATAGTTCTTGTGTTTAGAAATGGTCTCATATGTCCAGAGTGACGAGTCAGAGTTAATTTCATTTGACAGTCGATGCTCATGGATAAACTGGGGAGGGATTCTGCAAATAAGCTTGAGTTTTTCAATGAAAATAAACCTCCAGCATTTGATGCATTTGTCCCTTTTTGAATCATGTGTGGGCCCGGAGCTTAATTACAGGAAACTCCTAGATAAACTTCAAACCAAAAGCAGTGCAAGTTTCAGTTTTAAAGGCCAAACAAACTGCTTTCTTTTCCTTGTGGAACATCAGCACAACCTTCTCCTGTTTTTTTTTATTTTTTAAGGCACATTTTTTTGTACGGCACATTTCAACTAGGCAATTCAAAGTGCTTTACAAAAAAACCCTTTTTAAAAGCCTCGAGATGGTCTGACAGTCATTATAGAGCCAAGAGCGGAGAAAGGGAGGAGAAAAAAGACAAGTCTGTACAACATTTCAATCCCTTAAGTCTCCTTCCAATAGTTGTTGTATACAGTAATACATGTGATCAAAACAACTTAAACGTATATTTTAATTGTGTGTGTGTGTGTGTATTAATAAGTGGCTTAGTTTGTATAAGCAGTGGATACACCCTAACATGCTGAGCAACCGAATCCCCCCCCCTTTTAAGAGTTCACACAAAGATCTGTCCTGAGGTCATGCAACAAACACATCACAGATGAGTGGTCAGCGGTACAAATTGAGGCCGTCCTGACCAGAATGACTCCCATTAGTTGATTTCAGAAAGCGTCCCAAAAAGACAAAGTTACAGCGCCCTCGAGGGGCATCTGTCTTAAAAACAGATGTGAAAAGTTGTGAATTTATCCTTTTTTTTTTTTTTAACCCGCAGGGCAAACTCTACTTCATGTTGTAAAACCACAAAACTAGCAGCTCTTGTTCTCCACAATAAATACGTTTAACTCGTTCTCCTCCCTGGATTCTGTTTCTGTGCTCTTCATTGTATTCAGCTATTTTAATTAAATAAAAAATTCAAAATGTAAAAACATGTTAAGTTGTTGGTGGTGAATATAGAAACGCCTGTGTAACAAACCGGTTTCCTCCTGCTGAATACTTCCACTGCTTGCTGGAAGAACCTGAGGTGAGCTGATTATGTTGAGTCAGTGAGGGAGGACGGCTTGATCTCATTCAGCAAAAAACAATTTAGTTTACGCACGCGCACATTTTGTTTGTGTGATGGAGCATGTTGTTGGAGACGGAGAGAATATCCACATTGTTTCATGATGCCAGTTTCCCAGGATCTCTTGCCCCTCGCTCTCTCTCTCTCGCTCTCTCTCTCTCTCGCTCTCGCTCTCTCTCTGCGTGGGCATGTAGGCTGCGAGTCTGAAACTTAAAAGGGGTGAGTTGGTCTGATTCTCCTGCTCATCAGCTGATCAGGGATCCACTGAGGAGAGAACTGCTCTCGCTACGTCAGAATTCAGTTTTTTTTGTCAAGTCTATACTCTCTGTAATTATTTTCCAATACATGCTGTCATTTAAAATTCCTGAAAACCTGGATTCAAGTCTTTCTAGTGAAATCATCTCCAGTTAGGAGAAACAGTCTTTAGGGGCTTGTGGGTGTGATTTCATCCGATTTTATATTTTTTTTAAAAAAATTTATTTTTGATTTTTTTAATTCAGATTCTTCTGTCTGGTTTCTCCGACTGAACCAGAGAGGGAATGTCCTGCAACATCAAAACAAAGGCTAAAAAGCGGCATATTCAAAAAGTCTCCTCGGTGTCTGTCTGCTCGGACGGGATCACCTGCAGCGAGGCTTAAGCTCGAAGGGAATCCCGCCCGCTTTGTCAAACAGGAAGACGGAGCGACAGGTTGAGCTGGAGCTCCATAGCGTCGGCGTCTGAAGGCTGCTGTGTGTTCAGTCCTCTCCGTCTGCCCAGAACTCCGCCTCTCCTCGCTGTGAGGCTCACTCATTTATAATTGGTGGCGACGGTTTCAAAGTAAGCAGGCCGTCGCTGTGGTTGAGCGGTCTGACCTTTGACCTCTGCCTGGCCCAACATTGTAAACACTGCGGCGATTATCACATGGGCTCGATCTCTGTACAAACACTTATCTTGTGCCTGCCAAAGATTGAATTCAATGGAGACAATTAAATTCTATTTATTTTCTCTGTGGCCACTCCCAGGCGCTGTGATGATCACATGATAAAGATTTCTTTTTTTTCCCCAATGTATTAGTCTCCCCTCTTGCGAGGACCCTGTCCTTAGATGATTTATAGGAATTTATTTGATTTTATATCTAGATGTCAAAAAAAACCCCTCATATTTGTAAATGATTCAATTCTTATCAATATTAAGTTGGAATGATACAAAAAATATATAAATAATATAAAATAATCCAAAAACAATTTTGACCATCAATTGGTCGTTTATCAGGTAAAAATGCTGAATATTCTCCGGTTTCAGTGTCGGCAAGAGAGAGCGAGAATGTGAGTGCTTTCCTTTTTGTTTTTTATCGTTTTAAATATTTTGGACTTTTTTTCCTATCAATCAATGAAGTAAAAAGAATTGGTCAACATGAAATGACATTGCAATCTGTTAATGTTCAGAACAGAAATCATCTACAAATCTCAGTAGTTAAAACCAAAGCAGGATTAAAGTGATTAAAACCTTTTTCTTTTTTATTTTGAAAAGTGGCGATGACGTTCATCGTTCTTACTGTTGGGCGGATGTGGGTCAGCAGTCTGCAGAGGTGGAGGCCTTGGGGTCACAGCTGAATGTCTTCTGACTGCAGAGTTTGCTGACGGACGGACAGAGCAACAGCATTTCTATGAAGAACAGAGTCCTGTACAAAGTCTGAACAAGGGACGTGTGAGAATTCACATTGACACTGCATGGCTTGTGTATGGGGACAATAATGAAGTCCTATGAAAGCAGATCAGGCACAGGACGAATGTAGAGTTTGGATGATTTGAATGCAGCGTGAGACGACATTTTTACACTGGAAAAGGTGATTTGACCTAACAGCGCCCCCTGCAAACAAACTACTTGACTACAGACCTGCACTCCTGGAAATTACTGGCTTGTGTTTCCACATGGACCGGGGTACGAGGCCCAGGTCGCCTGGTCTGTAGCGAGCCATCAGGAACAAAGGATCTGCGGCTAGGTTCAGGGTCTGAGCTCTGTGGAGGACACACATGATGGGAACATTAACTCCAGCTCTTTTTCTAAATACAATTTCAAGGTTGTTTTTTTTTTCTTGAGTATTTCCTTTTTCAGAGTCTACTTTACTTCCACCATATTTCCATACACTAATATTATAAGTATTATACTATTGGTAGAATTCGATACAAGTGGTGGCTGCGTAGGCTTGTTTCAGACTCGTGTGATATAAACATTTCCAATAACTCCAGACTGTAAAAAGAAAGAGTCACAGCATATTTTTATCTAAAGAAATAATCATCTTCAGTCCATATGCGTTATAGTTTAGCCTTTCAAAAACAACTTTTTCAATGCGGTCAAATGCGGTCCGGGAGCGTTCTCCATCTTTTTTAGGGTGATGACGTCATAAAGTATGAAAACAGACATTCAAAGCTTCATTCTAAAACCTCAATAGGAGCTTGGTAAAAAAAAATCACCTAAATCACGTTGCTTTACTTCTCTCCTTCTTGATCCTCTGTTCTTTATTTACAGATAAATATATGGAATATATAACTCAAAACAAACGTTTTTTTTTGTAAAAAGATTTTTGGAAATAAATAGGAGATGGCAGAGCATTCAAAGCTTATTGAGAGAGGAGTGTATTTTTGATATAAATATTTCGACGGGACCAGTTCACAGCAAGTCTGGTTCCTCAGCAGGACTGTGCTGCTGTGAGGAAAGCATGCAGCGTGACTTTTATAAGCGCCGCTGTGGCGAGTGATTCCAGTACCTGGCTGGTTTGAGGTCAGAAGTCTGTGGCTTGGGTCCGGGACGGCTCTCCTCGGGAGTGGAGCCCGCTCCCCTCTGCAGGGTCTCCAGCAGCCTCTGACACTCGGTCTGGGGCGTCTTCTCTGAGTCCTTCAGAGGACAGACAACAGCAGAGCTTCCATCCTCAGAAATGATCTCATCGGTTGATATACTTGTTATTGAAACGTAAGAGGCAGAAAGCGAAACCTGCTCAATTCACTCTATTATCCGCTTACATATTTAAGGGGTTTAATTCGTTTTTCAAATTCATCATTTCAAATGTCATAAGGTCAATGAGGTCAATCAGTTTACATCAACATCAACTCACAAGCAATTAAAATAAAAAGTGGTAGATGAGCTGCTCATATATAGTATATTACACATCCCTGTGCTGAGCTTACGACAATTTTCCATTTTGGAGAACAATAAAGTCATAGTTCTCGTTCTTTTTGTTCAGACAATAAAAAGAGGGTTCATTCAAGCGTACCCTACATGGAGCCTGGATCAATAAACCACAGTTGAACAGATGTCACCATCACAATAATAAAGTTATTGCAAGTGGCGACGCCTTGACCGTGAAGCTGTTCTACATTCAATAATTATTTATTTTCTACCTACGAATGGATTAAAACATGGGAACAATTTGATCAAATTGAGGCCACCAATTGTTGCACAGAAATTAATAAATCTTGTTCTCGGTGTATATATTTGATTTATATTATATATTTTTTTTCTCTTAGGAGCACTCCTCGGCTCCGTACTCAGGCTTATCGGGGGACATGATAGATATAGTGATGTTTTAGACTTTTTTTGTTTTGTCTTTTGATACCGAAGAACATTTAGTTCTTCCTGGAAGTGATTTTTTTTTAATGCAAAGCTTTTACTTGTGAGGAATATTTGACGTAAAGATGGTTAGTAACGGATCTGAAGTCTTCCTGGATGCTCAGGACTGTGTTTTCACCGTCAGGATGTGACTGAGAATGATGACTGCTTCCTGCATGACGTCCTCCAGCTGCCTCCTCCTGCTGCTCTCCCTCTGGAGCTTGGCCCTCAGCTGATTGGCCATGGCTGTTTCCTGATAACAGGCTTTGGATGCTGAGACCAGGTGCTGTCTGCAAACACAACAGAGACTCCATGAAACTGTGTCAGTGGGGGTATAGCTCAGTGGTAGAGCATTTGACTGCAGATCAAGAGGTCTCTGGTTCAATTCCAGATTCCCCCTGAGTCACTTTTATGCTGTTTCACTGCTGCCATCACGAGTGTTAAATTGGCTTTGACCATCTGTTTACATCTATGAATGGAAGCTTCATACTTTGAATCTTGAGGATTTTAACGTTCTTGAAAAGGACCTTACATGCCAATACATGTGAATCTTAATCATAGGTGTGGACAGTAGAAAAAGATTAAACTTTTTTTTACCTGAGAGCCTCTTTCTCAGCCAGCAAGCTCTTGTAGGTGGTGCTACGGTGCTTTAGCTCCACCTTCAGCTGCTGGCACTTCTTCGTCAGCTGCTCCACCTCCTGCAGTAGAGAGGATGTTGATGATATGCTTCTTCTTTTTTTTTTTTTCCTTACTTGAAAAAAAAAAGGACGAGGTAAAAAGAGGTTGATCTCAACAGTTTTTTGAAAAACCCTTTTTAGGTACTTTGTTTTCCATTTTTACTTCATTTGGATGTTACTTTTTTATTTTTTTCCCTCAAGTCTGTAATGGTACAAACTGATTCTAGCTTGCTTTTTTTCATTATCCTGAATTATGATATTCATCTCTTGTTTTTGCAGTCCCTTGTATTTTATGTTTTTCTCCGTCCAAATTTCACCTTGTGAGTCTGTGTTGGTGCTCTTAGAGACACCTATGTTCGCGGGTGCAGGTGTGTAGTTGAGATCAAAGTGAAGGCCCATTTTGAAGACAGGTGTGGTTCGAGCAAGGGTGCCGCACCTAAGGGGGTAGGAAGTGGGTAAGAGGCCATTTGTCCCCCATTTTACGCCACTATCCTGATTAGGCGTCTCGGCTGGTGTTGCCCTAGATCAGGGCTGTCAATCATAGAGAGGGCTAAAATGAAAAACTGGGACTACGTTGAGGGCCAAACAGGGTCAACATTTATTGAAAAGAATAGACATGTTTGATAATATTCACATTATCGTGGGCCGGATAGGATTGTCCGTAAATATTGTAAATAGGGAAGGAAGTAAAAAAAAATAAACGCAATAAAAATCTATTGGAACAAAAATACCATGTTTCACAAGCTACATAAAATATAGACTTTAACCTTCAAGACAAAGTACCAGTAAAAAAGTACCATATTTACCTCTGAGATGTAGTGGAGTACAAGTATAAAGGTGCATGAAATGAGTACTGAAGTAAGCGTGCTCAGCTAGATCGTTGACAGCTGTCCCTCTTACCTTCTCGCGGCTGAATCTCTTCTGGGTGACAATGTCGATAATCTTCTTCACGTTGTCCATGTCGAAGCAAAGGACGCTCTCTTGGTCTCGCAGCTTGTCCTTCTCATTCCACAGATCCCTGTTCTCGTTCAGAAGGGCCTGGACCTTCTCCCGAAGCTCGCCGTGCTCAGCCCTCTCCTCCTGGATAATGTCCGAGGTCTTCGCCTTGATGTAATCGTCCGCTGTGTTCTGCATCTCCTGGGAAATCCTGTGGTTGTAGAGCAAACGTTCAAGTGTTTTGTTGCCGCTTTATTTAAAGCAAAAGTGAAGGAGATCGGCGGGAGAGATTCCTCAGAGCGATGTCACGCTAACTGTGTACTTTTCCCTCTTCGACTCGGCTTCAATCCTCAGGCTGCTGATGGCAGCTTCGTGCTCTTCCCTCTGACTGGCCAGCTGCTTCTTCAGAGACTCCACTTCCGACCACCACTGCATCAAGTGCATCAGCTGCTCCTCCAGCTCCTGATGCTCCTCGGACGTTGCCGCTGAAGGGAGGAGAGGAGAGTAAAGCAGAAGAGGAGGAAGCTTGCCGCAGTGTGCTTCACACAAAGTCCGAGGAACAGTGTGTGAAAACTCCCTCCGTACGACTGTTTTTATCCCAAACAATCTGATCGCACACACTTTCTAGTCACCCATAAACATAAACTTCTCCCCCACCCGCTTAGATTTAACTGTTAACCTCAGACTCAGGCCCAGTCTGTCAGAGGCTGTAGTGGGTCTCAGTTTTTTTAATAATGCTCCAAAGTTAGAAGAATGTGGGCAAGGGAAAAACTAGCATTGGCCATTTTCAAAGGGGACCTCTCATCTGGAGATATCGGAATGAAAATGGGTTCTAATCCTGTGCAGTTTGTGGCGCAAACCATGCCGTTTTTAGGACAAATGTGGTATTTTAGTCTGTTCTAAAATGGTGTATTTGAAAATGTCTGCATGCCTGGGTCCCTAAACAGTGGGGTAGGTCCCCACAGTAGGTCCCAACTACAGCATGAATATTTCTATGGTGTTCCTCAGGGTCTTGGTGCCTTAATGTGGTATTTTGTACGAATGTTTTTAACCATTTTTATCAATTGTCATAAAAAACAACAACAAAGTGTTATATTTTGCATCGTGTGTGTGTAACAAATGGTATCAATACAAACATGTCTGCAACTTATGAGACATAATGGAGCATTTAATGGCCATCATATGCTAACTTCAGAAAGTCCGAAGTCCTTATACACTCAATATTTCTTTCTGATCTATGGCTGGAACAACTTGGTGCACGATGCTGAGCTGCATCTCACGTGTTCCCAGCTTTCAGATGATGTACATCACTTCTATGTGACATATACTGTTGACTTTTTATCCCCCCCCCACCCAGAACGTCCCCTGTCCCTCCACCCCTACCTCTCGATAAAAAAAGGGGAAACAACTGAACACTGTGTAGCAAAACCCACTTTTCCTCACCCAGCATCCTGCTCTCTGAGCTCAATTCATCGATCTGCTCCTGCAGCTCCTGCAGCTGCTGGCTGTGCTGCAGCTGCAGCGTCTCTCGGTCCTGTTCTGCAGCCCGCTGCTGACTCTGCAGCCGCTCGGCCAGCTCATCCACCTTCTTCTCTTTCGCAGCCACGCAGCTTTCCAGATACGCGTTGATGTCTTTTTTGTCCTTCTCCAGCACGCTCTGCAGAGAGGCCAGGTTCTTGTTCTGTTTCTTCAGCTTGTCACACTCACGCTGACGTCTGCAGTACGAAGGTGTATTGTTATTATGGGAGTAACGATCCATCGACCTAGATCGATGCATGTTTAACGGTCCAATACGATCGATGCAAAGTGAAAACATGGATACATGTCATCATCTCCAAGTTGCCCTTTATTTTGAAATTCCCATGGCAGGTCTGTCACCATTCATCTTCCTTCAGAGCCAAGTGATAACATTTTTAAATCATATTTCAGTTACTTTTTGTGAGTTGATATAAATGTAAATGGGCATGAGATCATCTCATATCGATCCCAGACCCCTGAATTGAATGGCATCATATCGTGGCAGACTTTGTGATATATTAGCAAATATATTATCATTGTCCTAAGAATCAATATAATATCAATCGTGATCTAACTTAAAGATTGTATTTTTTTTTTACGTTAAAACTTGAAGCTTATATATTTTTTTCAAACCGTTATCTATATATATATATATATATACATATATATATAATGTATGAAGCATATATAATGTATGAAGCTTGTATTTTAATATTTTTATATTCTTTATTGTGATCTATATATATATATATATATATATGTATATATAATGTATGAAGTTTGTATTTTTTTTTTTACATTAAAACTTGAAGCTTGTATTTAGTTTTACGTTTTTTTTAGTATTTTCTCAACATGGTCAAAAATGTTGTGCTTGGTTGGCAAAAAGGAAAAAGAAAAACAATGATGCATGTTGAATTGAAGTAACCAAGCTTGGATATAATATAATATCAATTCTAGTAATAATTATAGGAACCAGTAGCCGGAAGAGGCTCACAACCTATTCAGTCATTTTTCATGCAGTAATGCAACATATTCACTGCTTCCAACTTCTCAGATTTGCTTGTTTTGTTTTTGTTTTTCATGTATTTGATGTCTTTGGATTTTGCACTTTAACATGATGGTTTAATAAAACATTCAACTTGAAAACATCGCCTCCGGCTCTGGGGAGTTATACTGAGCATCATTCATTACATTTTATAGATAAAACCATTAATAAAGAAAAACAATCTGCATATTAAGAGCACATAACGTCACTTTATATTAGCTCATTCTGGTGTATATTATATTTATTGCAGCATATTATTATTTGACCTACTTTCACACATTAATTCTGTATTTTTTGTGACCTAGCGTTAAAGCTAATACAAACACTCAGTGTAGGTTGTAGGTTCTAGTCAGCTAACTAAATATTTTCATCATAACTAAATATTTTTCACATGAAATATTTGTTTTTATCGTGGCAGTGGCAATGGTGTGCAGTTCTCTGAGTCACAGTAGCTTTGCATGTGTCCCAACACAAACCGGTGCAGACACCTAACGTTACAGCTCACTCAGTCTTACCTCTCCAACCGCTCATCCAGATATTGAATTTGTATCAAATATAACGACTTGTCCCTGTCCACAGAACCGATTATATCCGCCATAGTAATGTATGTGTGTCTTTATCATGTATATCTTTCCTGCTTTGTGTTGTTTATAGTTTATCTCCGCTCTTTTATTCTTCTTTAGGGCGTTTTTTCAAAGAAAATTCTCAGAAAAATATTGTGAGAGAAACTGTTGCTAGGGAACGCTGCCTTCAGGGGTTGCTCGGAAAGTTCTACTCTTTACAAAAATAAACTATAATAATCACCAAAACTATTCAGACATAATATGATATAACATAATATAATATAATATAATAAAAGGAACTATTCGCGTTGTTGATAGGGAATGCTACCTTCAGGGACTGCTCGGAATATGTTTTTTTCTGAAATAACTAACCAGCATCAATTTTCTCTTTCAAAGCACCAATCCACACCTTCACATTATTAATAACACATTACAATTGTACATTATTCAAAGGTAAAGCAGCAACTCTTCACATTTGTTAAGCTCCAACCATGAAACGTTTTTACATGAAAAATGAAAAACAATGACATAGAAACATAGTTTCTCAATATTTATGTTCCATCCATCCATCCATCCATCTTCAACCGCTTATCCGGGGTCGG
>CALSCE010010657.1:5925630-5960083 GCA_943593645.1 Bovichtus variegatus | reverse complement strand
TGCAGACGTGTCCAGTAAAAAAAAAAAAAAGCTCTGTCCAACAATAAGTTTTAATGTCGACTGAATCATTGTGTCATTGCGTTTATTAATAATCTCGATTATCAGGAATCAGAAGACCAGTCTTCCGCATCTTTTCATAATCAGAGCTTCTGAAAGTGAGATGTTTAGCAGCCTGAGAGTTGAACCTGAGGTAAATGAACCCCGCGTACATGTGTGAGGACACTTTCAGGTTAACTAAGTCATTTTCATAGCTGAGGTTTCTCCTCTGCACACTGTCATAACCTGTGTGGTGTCCTGCACGCTACCTGCACCTCCCACAAGTATTTAGCCCGAGGCCAGCACACTGAGTACCTCAGCTTTCTGTGTGTTACTGTCTGTTTTTCTTGGCTCTATTTACATCCTCTATATCCACCCACCAGAGTTTAGCCTGGGAGGAAGATGCCTTTAAAATACAAAATAATGTGCCCTTTGCACGAAAAGTGAGAGGAATATGTCTCCTCAGCAGGAAAGCATTAGACAGAGGGATACATGAGTGCAGAGACAAAGCAGTTTGTGGTGAGGGTGTGGAGGTCGAGGAGACAGATGAAGCGGAGACGTTTGACTCTCCCGACAGGAATTCAACTCACTAAAAATAAGTTTTAATTTAACCACAAACCAAAAAACTTTAATCTAAAGAACAATCAAATATTTTCAAAACTTTTTTTTTATATTACTTCAACAACATTATGACATTTCTACTTTTTAAGTGTGGAGCAAAAGAACATACAACTACACAACAACAACAGCATGGAAGCAGGAGGCACTCAGAATCCAGACAAACAATGATGGAAAAAAAAATCAAAAATCAAAAATAATCAACTTCAATATCAGTAAGAACATTATAAATTCACCCAGAAACAGCCAGTAAATGTTCTTGATTTTCAAAACATTTCAAAAATAATTTACAAATAAACCATGAAGCAAATGAGGTTTTGTCGCCTTTCTAGTTTGACTTATGAATATGTTATCACATTATTAAAACCTACAGCCAGGACTGTAAAAGCTACTCTGACTTCATGTCCTCAGCACAAGTGTTTAGAGTTATTATTATAATTTTTTTGTATTTTTAGAAAATATATTTGGCTGCTTTCAGGTGACTAAGAATGAGTAGATAAAAAGAGAAGTCAGTCTATATCCAGCAGAATTTTAGTCCTGGCAATATGGAGAAGACTTTATGCAGGAATATAATAATGAATTGTATAAATATAACGTGTTAGACTTAGTTTTTGGTCTCTTGGGTGGGGTACATTAAAACAGGCATAAAAAACACACAGTAAAGAGCAAAACATATAATTAACTTATCACATATATAATGTAAATGTAATTATTTCATTTTATATTATGTACTTTATTTATGTTATTATTACATTGTAATATATATAATATATCACAAAAAAAAAAAAGTTTTATTCTTTCTGTGCGGCCCGGTACCAAATGATCCACGGCCTGGTACTGGTCCGCGGCCCGGTGGTTGGGGACCCCTGCATCAAAGAACTTAGAACCCTGACCTCATAATTCATGACGTCTGTACTGACGGACCTCAGAACATGGGGAGAAAAAGTAAAATACACGTCAGGCACAATGAACAATAAAGGTCCATAAAACCATTCAGGGTGTTCGAGTCACTACGAAGACACTTTGAGAACAGGAAAGCCGAGAAAAAGCTCTGAACCTGATAATGTCATTTAATAGTAGCGGCTTATGTCAGTTTGTGCTCCGTTGCGTAGTTGATCTGCCTCTTAATTGATCCACGAATACCATTTCGTCATTTGCTGTCTGGTGTCCTCACAACACGTTTACCTTCATGTTTGAAGTTTCAATAATAGCGGCAGGGCTTTGTGTTGCGGCTGCAGCAGCAACAGATCAACAGAACCCGACCTGCTGCAGGCCTCGGGCCGCAGAGCAGAGGGGAGAGGCACACTTCGAAATAGCTCCCTAAACGATGCTATTAACAATCCGTGTCAGGTATGTCAGCTGTTTGTTTCCCCAGTCGTCATGGCAGCCTGTAATTAATCTTGCAGACACACTGAGGCCTCATTTGACATTTTTTCAACACATCCAGCTTCCAACATGAAGCCCGTCCCCCTCACATAGTGTGGCTCGGGGTGCCGGTAAACATTTCATTAAACTGTAGGAAAAGTGGTTCAATGACACACTGCAGCTGGCTTTATGAGGCTGCTGTTATTTTTTATAGACTTTTTTAATTGTCAACAAATCCCATAAAAAAAACAAAACAGCAACGTGTTGGCCAATCTCTCTCTACTTTCTGACTTCCTGTCTGTGGCCCTCAGCTCCGAGCCCATTGGTTCCTACTGAAGTCGTAAATCGGAAAAAAAAAAAACGACTCACAGAAATCTAGTTTCGTGCTTAGAAAAGTCACTTCCTAAAACAGCTGGTCCCCGTAGTCAACATCACCGTTACTCAACAGGACAATTCTGTAAGATATTGCACATTGTCATTCATAGAGATGGTGGGTGCAAGTAGCAGTACACACTCTGTACTTGGACAGTTCGGGGACTTGAACAAGCAACCCTCCGGTTCTCCAGCCAAGTCCCTACGGACTGAGGTGCTGCTGCTGTCCCAAAGCACTTTTCAAGATGCATTATTAAAAAATTCCACTATTCATCCAGCATAACCTCCCCATATTTTGTTGACACCTCCCATGTATAGACTCAGACCAACAACATTTTGGTTCGGCTCTTAATTCTGTCTGTGGCTCTCAGCTCCAAGCCCATTGGTTCCTCCTGAAGATGTAAATCCTTAAAAACTGAAATATATAGTTACATTTTTAAGACTAAAGCTCAGAAATAGTGCATTTAGTTGGGGACTGATTTTGGCGGCGGATTAATCTGCATTTGGCGCTCTACTGAGTATATGTGTATGTGTGTGTGTGTGTGTGTGTGTGTGTGTGTGTGTGTGTGTGTGTGTGTGTGTGTGTGTATGGTAATGAAGGAACATGTCACCCAATGGAGCTCTTTGGCACAGAGGAAGAAGATACTGTATATCAGGCTTTAATGCATTCCACCTGCAGCTGTATTTATTAATATTAGGCTCCAGATTGGACGTTTAACATCAGAATCATCAAGACAAAGAGAAAATAAAAATGTTCTCACAGGTGAACACAACGTCTAACTCTGTCACTAAACACGGAAGTTCTCTAAATTCAATTCAGCAAAAAAAAAAAAAAAAAACTCACACCAGTCACAAACATCCGATTAAACTGCACTAAAACAACGCGTTTAGATCTTGATAACGGTTAGACCATCAAATCCTGAAACACGCTATTCACACCTCATTATTAGATCTATACCTGTCGCTAAAAGACACTGACACTCTTCACTGAACCACGACAGTAACTCTGTAGTTTCTGCACTCAAACCAACAGTATCCACATAAATTGTGTGAAATTACAACGTACTGATTTTTATCATTGTGTGGGGATGAACCCACAATTGAGCTTCATTTCAGAACACTTTATTATAGCGTTAAGGAAGGGAGTGCCTCTTTAAAACCTCGTGGGTGTTAAACATTTGATGGATGAAATTATTATGAAGGTCACCTTCATTTAAATTTCTGAATTAGAATAATTGTTTTTTAACCAACAGGAACAAAACCACAAAGCAGGTTGAATCCAACTGTAATTTTCCTTCAGACCCCTCCTTTGAGATAAAAGTTTAATGATGAGGCTGGATTCCTGCAGGGTGTTTGCTGCTGCCGTGATCACCGCTCTGGGAAGCGCTCACATGCGCTATCAAGATGTACTAATATGACTTTCGAGCTCCAACGTGCCCCTGCCTTGTGTTTCCTACAGCCGAGAGGCCGAGCCTTTTCCTGTCAGCACATCGGTATTCTGTTACCATGCCAGTGCCAAACAACAGACAGCGGCCAGCGCAGCGTCGAACAACATCAAGAGCAGCAAGGAAGTGAAACGTTCCCGAGACAGTGATGGGTGTGAAAAAAAAAGCTTTACAACATCTTTATTGAAATTGACGGAGACCTTAGCTGTTACAGTGTGCAACAACACTGTCCTGGAATCGAGTCTTTGACCCCTCGCTCTGACTCGTCTCTCCGTCTTCTCAGGAATCCATCAGTGTCGGTTTCACTTCAAGTCATCACTCTCTCCCTGTGTTGCAACAGAGATGTGGGCCACATCCGCTCTGACACACTGATCTCCTGTTGTGTATATGGATCAATACAGGGGAATTCTCCTCTTGCCTCTTTCTTCCAGAGAACTACCTGCAGGAGTTCGGTACATTTATCTATTGTGCAAAGATACATACAGTATGTGCTGAAACAAAAAGTGGGTTTGTATGCATTTAAGTATACGAGTTACGGCCTTCTCTCTCCAGTGAGATGATTTCTTACATATCAATGAGGAAACTCTTTTCCCCAGGTATATGTCTCCTGGAGAACACTGATTTCATTCGGGTCTTTCAATAGATTTGAACAGGTATGCAGGCGCATGACAAATCTTGAGATGGGGATAGTATCAGAGTGACTCTCCCTCCCCATGTTGCCCGTCAAAAAAAATACAACAAGTTGGGTTGATTAGTCTACCTAAATATATATATATATGCTGGGTTAAATGTCACCTCATAAATGGGTCATTATTATTGTAATATTTGGCCTACAGTACAATGTGTAAAAATGTTAGTTGAATAGACTGTGCATAAAATAACTTGGATATGGACGTTTTAAGATTTCGTAATGCAATTCATAAAAACTTTCTGTAATAAACACGTAAGAGTTTTTTCCTAAAGACATTTTATTTGACATTGGTGAAACGGGGTATGGCCTTGACACCTCAGCCTGTTGGAGGTACTCCAGCATATTCATTCTAAACTATATGATCGAGAAAAGAAAGAGAAAGAAGAAATACAAGGAATGCTTTGTTTTTTTGCGATAAAACAATAGATTCATTTCGTAGACTGCGTTAGTAGCATCTGGTATACGTCAAAGTGACACGTAGCGACTGCTGATGCACTTTCTTAAGGTCAGCTTTAAAATAAAAACAGGTGGGGCTCCGTGTATAGCAGAAATGTGGCTCGCTGACTAACACTGAGGTTAGTGGAAAAGACAGCTTGTTGACCCAACCAAAGCTTTTTGCCGCCTGCAGAGAATCCAGCCGCTGGGTTAAAGGGACCTGTCCGCTGGGTAAGCTCCACATGGTAGAGGAGGAGGATGGTTTCTTTCTGCACGGTTTCAACAGACACTGAAACCAGCGTTCGGGTAGATAACATCACCCAGCATTTCTTAGTGTGTAAAAGCATTGAGGTGCTGCCACGTGATTGGCAGATTAGATAAATGTGTAAACGAGCAGGAGTACCTAATTAAGTGGATTTTCTATTATTTTAATTTCTTTTTATGATTCCTTTGTTCCCATTTCAGCGAGGTCTTTGTGTAAAAATGGATCATATATATCTCAAGAGACTTTCTGGTTAAATAAAGATGAAATTCTTAAAAAAAAAAGAAAGAAGGTTTTTCTTAAGTGCATGTAAATGTTCTGGCAAAAAGAAAGACTGCAAGCGAAGAGCACAGTCTACAGGTTAAACTGTATAATAGCACGTAAACTATAATTCCTGTAGATAGGATTAATTCCGTGCGAGTGTAATGAATGTTAGTCATGCATTACAGTATATGCCTCTGACACATATTTTACTATATGTCTATAGGTAATACGATATGTTAGGTGAAGCCTGCAAGTCTGCTGTTTACTTCATGATCGTGCAGACAGGAGATAAAAGGAACTTTTTAGAGTTTTGAAATCCTGTCTCATGGTGTTATAGAGCTGCAGCAGCTGAAAGAGACGTCATGCTCATGGATTGGCTTTGTTACTCAACCTGGATTTTTGGATTCTATTTCATCTTTTCACGTATTCCTAAAGCAACACAGACCGTAACAAAGGGCTATTTCTCGTGTGAACGCCTGCTATCCAGTGGATATAAGTGTCTCAGCAGCGTCTGCTTGGCACATAGAAACACACCTATGGAAAACTTCAGCTGGATAAAGTTTCACCTGGCCTGTTGTGTGAACAAAAGAATGTCCTCTCTCTCTGCTGTGAAAAACACAATACGCTGACGTACAACAGCTATGACCCATGTCAGCAGAGGATTTCAGTGTGCGAACAGCACGCTGTGTTAAAAATACAGTTGAGACTAGAACAACAGAAGCGGCCGCGTTTATGAAAACATCTACCATAGAAATGTAATAGGTGTGAAAGAGCTTATTGATGCTTCAACACTTCACTTGGCTTCAAAGATCTTGGATTCTAGTTTCAGTGTTAAAGGTGTCAGAGTGTGTTGAAGGGATCCTCTTATTTCTCTGACATTAGGGTGCCTTCTGTATGTCAGTTAAACACAATGCTGTCTTTTTACCCATGCTGGTGTAACAAGTGTGATCTTCCATTGTGTTAAAAAGATACCACAGGATTCCCAGTTGAGTTGGTTTATTCTGGTAATAGACAAACAGTACAGTCACTGCATTGTTCCGGAACATGTATCCTCAGTGATGATACTAACAATAAAAACAAACAAACACTCGTGTTACCATACAAACACAAAGGCTTGGTAGTTGGCTAAATGAGCTAGCAACATAGCATACCGTTGTTGGTAGAACGGATTTAACTAATAATGCAAATCTAGAATTGAACGAAAGTCTTTGTACATGTCTAAAATCCTCTAGGTACATACAGTATACATTCATATGATACAGTTATGAACAAAAAGAGAACACTCTCCTAAAATAATCTGCACATAACCAAAGATGCTCTATAGCTAAAGATGACGCATTACAAGCAGCACCAATGGTGTGAAATGCATACACCTAATGTATTTATATCTTATTTAGCTAAAATTAGATATTTACACAGATAACAAATATATTTAGCATTATGAATGTTAGTTAGCTAGGGCGTTCACAAACAATAGTTGATGTTAGCTTAAGATGTTCTCACAGTTTGACTAACATTAACAACTGTGTTGCCAGATCTCACAAGAGTTTGTTGCTAACTGACAAATCAGACAAATTGATCATTTTCTCCAAAGACCTTTGTTCAGTTGTAGATTTGCATGTTAGTTCAATCCGTTCTACCAACAACGGCATGCTATGTTGCTAGCTTATTAGCCAACTACCAAGCTTTGTGTTTGTATGGTTACATGAGTGTTTTTTTTTCTTTCTAGTATTATCACTGAAGATACATGTCAGTGATTTGTCCGTCTGAGAGATCCCATTTCACCGTCACACAATGTTCCGAAGTTATGTGGCTTGTGAAAATTCGGTCCAATATTTACTTCGGTGTCATAATCTGTGCTCACGTTCACTGCTCCCATTGGAGTTAAAAGACTCAGACCTGCCGCTAGTCTCCTAAAGAAGCGGGGTAAGGGTGAAACCCACGTGACACAGATACAGGAAGCTGAATCTCAGCGTGCGTTCTCCTTTTTAAGCCGTCACTGTTATAACCGCGATTTACCACTTACACGGGCAAGTTAAACTGGGAAGAATATAGGGTCACGCCCTTTTAGGCTACTAAACACGTTTTAAAGTGACAGAACACTTAAATACACCAAAAATATATATACCAAAAAATCTATATACCGCTGGTGCCATGGCAACTAGAAGGATTCCTAACTATGTTACACTGGCAGCATGATGGCGGGCTGTCAGATAGTCCACCACTTTGGCCCAGACTGAAACATATCAACAACTATTGGATAGATTGCTGTGAACTATAGATATTCATGTTCCCCTCAGGATGGATTCTAATGATTTGGATGATCCTCTAAGTTTTTAACAACCATGTGATGGATTGTGATGAAATGTGGCTCATCATTCATGCGACACTTGGGAAGAAATGTAATAACTCAACATATCATCTAGAGTCAACATTTTATACACTGTATATGCCCAATACTTTAGTTTTTGACCAAATAGCTGCAGAACTGATGAGAGTCCCATCAGCTAAGATGGCGAACATGGTAAACATTATACCTGCTATACGTCCGGCTGTTAGCATTGTTACTGTGAGACTGTTAACATGTAGCTTAAAGCACCGTAATAAGTACAGCTGAATCAGATCGTATTGAATCAGCTGAATCGTAGTGTATTATACTGTTACATATTAATTTTATTGTTTTCTATCAGATCGTGGACCATGTATCTAAAATAAAAAACATCTGAGGTGGACTGATGCTGACCCTCCATTACCTGTGATCTCCAACCAAGAGAAGATCCCTTTTCTCAACTCTTATGGTTAAATTCACTTTTGATCTCCAACATTAGTGAGTGGATTCATATCTCGTTGGGTGTGGACAAACGTGCATACATGAACCTTAATAAAAAAAAAATAGGCTCAGGACAAAGACAACACTCAGAGGAAGTGTGTGTCCCCATTGGAAAGGGGCCTGAACTTGGATGGATTTGATGGATTTGAACTCATGGTGGCTGAACTTAAGGGGGTTAAAGAGTTCAGACGCAAGATAATCAGGATATTAATGAAGCAGAGTCAGAGCACATTAAACCTGCTCTGTTTGTTGTTCACTTTAGTGCAGCATGTACGTCATAGAGACGATCCAACATCCAGTTAGTCTGGATTTAATTTAGAATTAGTAAACAGAATAAATGACTGTGAAAAAAAAAGGTTATCTTAACAATTTAGTTTACAAAAAATGTCACTTGATTCAAAACAGCAACCACAAGCTGATTAACAGTGAAACTCACATTTTAAATAGCTTTTGGTCGCTTTACACATGTTCAGCAGTACAGTATGTTTACATGCAAACTATCGCGGTCAAATAAACCTGCGTGACGCCACACAGTTAAAACCGTTAAACTGAGTTCAAATTCAAGTTTATGCGTTGACATCCACAGACAGTGGGTGTGTGTTTGTGTGAGTGGAACCAGTGTATCATGACTCAATTCATGTTGCATGCAGCACTAAATGACTATATTGCACATCATGTAAAGCAATAATGATATACTGCATGCTGTTGTGTTGCGTGCAGAGAGAGAGGCAGGCAGGCTATCAAAGCAACTCTAAAAACATTCCAGAAGTTTCAGTGCGAGTTTCTGTGGTCGAAGCCTGAGGAGAGACGAGGAAAAACAAAACTAAAGTCCACACGCAAGGAGAGGAGAGGACACAAGGAGATGAGAGGAAACGAGGAGAGGAGGAGAGGAGATGAGAGGAAACAAGGAGAGGAGAGAGGATGAGAGGAAACAAGGAGAGGAGAGGGACAAATGAGAGAGAGAAGAGAGGAGAGAGGCGAGAGGAAAAGGGAGAGAGGAAACAAGATGGATAGAGAGAAGGGGAGAGGAAAAAAAGAGATTGGAAAGGAAACAAGGAGAGAGAGGAGATGAAACAAGAGGAGGCGAGGAGAGGAAAAGGGGAGAGCAAGGAGAGGAAAAAGGGATGAAAGGAGAGGAAGAAAGGAGAGGAAAAATATGAGAGAGAATAGAGGGAAAAGGGAGGGGAGAGGAGGAGTGGAAAAAGAAGAGAGAGGAGAGAAAACAAGGAGAGGGCTAAAAACAAGAGATGAGGAGGAGAGGAAACAAGGACAGGAGGACAGGAGACAAGGAGAGGAGAGGAGGAGAGGAAGCAAGGAGAGAGAGGAGAGGAGAAAACAAGGAGAGTAGTGGGGAGAAGAGGAGGAGAGCAAGCAGGGAGAGAGATGAGAGGAGGAAACAAGAAGAGCAGTGGAGAGGAGAGGAGAAACAAGGAGAGTAGTGGGGAGGAGAGGAGGAGAGGAAGCAGGGAGAGAGAGGAGAGGAGGAAACAAGGAGAGTAGTGGAGAGGAAGCAAGGAGAGAGAGGAGAGGAGGAAACAAGGAGAGCAGTGGAGAGGAGAGGGAGGCCCAGGGCAAGGAATAAGATCCTGGGTCCCTATGTGATCAAAATCCAATTACCACAGATCAGAAGTCACAAAGATCAAACTGTTGAACTGAGGAGGAGCAGAAATGAAAGAAGTGACAGGTGTGAAAGAGAAGGTGAGAGTTCAGCCACATTTACACACACCTGTTGTAAGTAAAATGATGAAGTGAAACGTTGCACGGAGACAGAAATCCTGGACTCGAGCCTGTTGTGCAGCTGCAGAAGAGATTCCCCTGCAACTTTGTGATGCAGACAGAAGGGGGGGAGGAGGAGGAGGAATATTCTTGGGGGGGAGAGGGCGTTTGCGTGCATCTAAAAATAATTTTAACTCCCAACAATATTAATTCCAGAGGTGGGCGGGGTTTACCTGGCCACAGGCAATCTGACTACACCTACTCTGCATATCTACTATATATAGAGTCTGTGTGCTGAGTGTAGAACTAGATTGGTGATTAAGATAGAATTTCAGAGCAAGAAAGAGAGAACATGAAATAAAGCGAGTGAAAAATAGAACGCAAGACGTATTTAAAGTCTTAGAAAGTCTTAGAAAGATAAGTAGAGGCTTGTGATCTCATAACAATCTGGGGAAGACTGAAAGACAAAGAGTTGCAGAAGATGCTACATGATTACAGCTGCACCCGAAGGAGATTTTCAGATCAAGACAGGACTGAGAGAAAGACTGAGGGGGTGAAACAGTGAAGGCACAGTGAGAAGCTGCAGAAGACTCCTAACAGTAAAGAAGACCATCAAACATCGACCATGCCTTCCTCCTCCTCCTCCTCCTCCTCCTCCTCCTGCAGACAGCTCCCTGTGGCCCTGGGCCCTTTGGAAGCAACCAGCACCTCCTCCTCTTGTTCCTGTTCCTCGTCTTCCTCCCTACGTCCCCCTCCTCCTCGGGGCCGTCGCCCCCGCCGGGTCCTGTACCCGGCCTCTCAGAGCAGGAGGCCCCCCCTAAGGGAGGCCCCGGACCAGGCCTGCCGCTGGCTGCTGCTCCTCTCCGCTCTTGTCTTCCTGCAGATCTACACTGAGGAGACGCACACCTGCACAGGTCAGTTTGCACATATCTATTTAAAGGCTCACACCTGATCCGTCACAGCAAAATACGAAGACTTAATTTCTTCGTGAATTTTTTGAGAATGTAATAATAAAGGAGATGAGGGAAGAATGTTAAACAGAGAGAAATGTCAGTGACTGTAATAGAGTTTATTGTTTGACAATATCAGCTAGGTAGTCAACTTAGCTAAATGTATATTAATGGATAATTATACACAAATTATACACTATGTTTATGTTTTCATTTTGGCACCTGATTTTGATTTTATTTTAGCCCTTTGGAAATGTCTATTATCCTAGTTTTAGCTTTAATTTAAGTTCAGTTTTAGTGTTTCAGAAACAAGTGGTCCGAATCCATAATTATGTTTTTTAACTTCCCGTCTACTTGAAGTAAAAATGTTGACACCTGCTGATTTTTAGTCGTAGATATTACCTGTTGTAGCTGTCGTTCTTTTTCTGTCCAAAGTTCACTTTTTTGTGAACTTGCAGAGCTCCAGGACCAGTGTCCAGACACGGCAGCGTCTCAGCCCCAGGAGGGAGAGGGGAGCCTGAGCACGGTGGAAGGATGGGCGGGAGAGGAGCCCTGGAGGGTCCAGATGGTCGGTGGAGTTTCAGAGACTCAGCTGGAATGTGTGGTAGCGTGAAAGAGGAGCAAGTCATTTTCAATCACGGCATCTTGTGTACCCAAAGAATCTGAATCCACATGGAGGCAAGAAAATAGAAGAGGCTGAAGACAGATCATGAAGACGATGTTGGTCAAGGATCGACGAGTTGAGACATGTCTTCTTCCTAAACACTTTCAGTTCTATCAGTGGTTGGACAAATATGTTTGGGTTAGAGCTGACCTCTGACCTTTGCCTTCTGTGCGGTTCTTGCAGGCGGCAACCTCCGTTTTTTAAGAGTGAAGCCAATGCGCTTTAAGTACCTTAAACTTGCATTATTTTAAAAGGTCAGTAGGGGGCTAATCTTCTGAATGCAAAAAGAAGACAGAAAATTACCCTGTGTGTTTTCAGTTCTTGAAAGTTAATTGTATCAGTTTAGTCGCCTAGAAATGTCTTGTTCTTATATACAGTCTATTGGTCCTTGTAATGATGCTGATTTAAGAAATGAGGAGATGCTGATATTTGAGTGAAGTTACTCCCTGGAGGACAAAAGACTCAAAGTGCAGCGACTGGTTCAGTTGATACGCTGACGACGATGTGCTATCTCTTTGTAAAAGACTGAATATAAATTGATCAAAAAAATTCAGCAAAACTGCCAACGGAAAAAGGTTTTGTAACTGTAACTGTTTAATATCTATATCATTTTAAATTGCAATAAAGTCTTCAAGCGTGTGCGTGTGCAGAGGTGGTTGAAAGTATATTTTCAAGTACTGTCCTTAAATAAATAAAAACTTTTATATGAGTATTTCCATCTTATGCTACTTTATACAAGTTACTTTGATGGTTAAGATTTTACAAACACAATATATATCAGTTTATAAAATATAATTAGTTGTTATATATTAAACTACCTGAAGTAGCTTAAACAGCTTTAACATTTATGCATCAGTAAGGATAATTTAATAAAATAAAAACTTAAAATCTCCCGAAGGAAATTAGTTTGCAAAAGAGTAAAATTACAAAAGTCTAAGACAACAATAACAATAAGGTGCAAATCCAAAATATATAGAATATATATAATGCCAAAATCAGATTAACAGTATGGATCATAAAATATATATATATATATATATATAAAAACACGCACTTACAGGACCAATTTTTCTGGAGTTTTTTTTAACTTTTTCTACTTTAAGTATATTTTCCTAATTATACTTATGTCCTGTACTTTTACTTTAGTAAGATTTTGAATCCAGGAGTTTAACTTTTACTGGGATATTTCTTTTCACTGTGATATTGCAACTTTTATTTAGGCAAAGGATGTAAATACTTCCTCCAGCACTGGCATGCAGTACAAACTCATATATCTGTATAATCAGACAATGATCAGCAGTTTATGGTTCAACTTGCTCTTCGGTCCGAAAGCCGACAGCGCCACCTTCGTCATGAAGCAGACTGGGAAACTGTGTGTCTGTGTGTGTGTGTGTGTGTGTGTGTGTGTGTGTGTGTGTGTGTGTGTGAGAGCGTGTGTGTGTGTGTGTGTGTGTGTGTGTGAGAGGCAGTCTTTGAACTGAGGCAGTGACTCAGAGGGAAAAGGTAATCCCTCATTCAGCCCAGGCAGAGAAAACAAACACATACTAATCCCAAACTGTCAGGGGAAATATGCGACTGGCTGTTATCACTGTGTGAGAAAGTCAATACGTCTGTACATGCATGTGTATGTGCAGCACCAGCTGACTGGACTGATATGGTTTTATTGCTTTAATATACTCTATATACCATGTCTAGTCATAAAGGACTTTATTAGGACTTTATTGCTGTTCATTGTAGAAGTGTCTGTTATAGCAGAAGAGAAAAAAGCTTAAGAGGTAGGAAACAGAAAAATAACTATTAAAATGAAATTAAAATTAAATTAATGACATTATAAATATACCTGACTTCCTTCAAATATTTGTACGAATATATTTGTTTAAATGCACTGCAACTCGCAAACCTTATGACACATTGAAGAAGAAAAATGTATGTACAACACATTGGTATAGGTATAAGTATGAATAATATATACAGTAGCATAAGAAAAACAACAAGTTATAGGCTGTAAATATGAAACAGAAAAGACAAAGTATAGATCACAAGATTGAAATTAAACAAAATGCGATTGTAAATCATACATAAAATTGAAAATAAAAAGTCATATAAAAGATTGAATCCTAGAAGCAACCCGAAGAGCTGTCCACAAACAACCAGTGAAAATAAAGACAAATCTAAAACTATTAAATGATAAATTAGAGACACCACAGATTATATCACCAATCTCTGCATCAATGATTTAAATTCACAGAACTACAGGAATTTTGTATCTTTAATACCAAAACTTAAAGAAGACATAGAAAAGTGACAGTAAAGATTTATCCAATCTGCCTTCAGGCAAAATGATGTCAGTGTGGATATGTAATGTTTCTGTCAGTTCAGTCATCTAAAGTTGTGTACCTGAGCTCACTGTGTTGTTCATTAGACGGAACCCAAGCAACTCGTGACTGCAGAAGAAGACAGTGTGATGACAGACGGACAGTCAAGAGCCAATCAGAGAGGAGCTTCATCACCTCATCAAGTGATTCTCGGCTGCTGAAGCAAAGACTATAAAAGGAAAACCTCTACAGCCAAATATGTCTGTGCCATTCTGCCTACATGTACCAGCATGCATTGTGCATCAGATTACGAACAGAATCCTTCAGAGCAGACCAGCAGTTATTGCATGAGTGACTACGAAGAAATAAAAGTTGACACTTTTACGTTGGTTTTAGTTTTAATTACCCAGAACCCAGTGCAGATCCAAAGGCCCCTAAGTCGTCATTGCCATTACTGAGTCCCTATAGCTGTCTCAACTATGTCAGGAGCCCCTTTCACACAATCACTGCAACCCTGAAATTACCAAGACATTACCCGCAGGAGCTGTACGTGAGAACGCAAATGTCCGAATCATTCAGACCAGACATCAGACAGATTTCACCCTGTCAGCTCCCTGCCACTCAGGCCCATGTGGGACTAGAGCCGCTCATTGCCCGGAGCCCTCACTGCTAGCGACTGGGCGTGTTGATGATGTGGCGTGAAATCAGAAGAAAACAAATATCCAAGGGTAACGAAGAAGGGTCAGTTACACAAAGACAATGTCTGAGTGGAGAGATGACGTGACGTGAATGTAAGGGCCGAAAGAAAGACAAACTCAGGGGACGGGAAGAGACTTGGTTGTTTATTACCAAATTACCAACCGGCAACGTGACTGCAGTGTAATCTGCATCATGTCATGCCTCCTGCACGCTCTACCCAGGCGCCACCCCTCGCCTAAACCAAACGGAGAATTTCCAGGAAGTGAGTCCGACACGGACAATATCCTGTTGTGTGCTACTGTGAGAATAATCAATATGTAAACTGTTACAATCTGCCTTATTGTTCCTTATTTAGATGTAATATGTGATATGTAAGATGTTATTGAATTAAGTAACTTAGTGGCCAATCTACTGTGAAATAAGATGCAATATTTGTAAACTGTGAAGCGGAAGAGTACACCACCTAAAAGGGTGACTGAAGATCTGATTGGAGCAGAGAAGCGCTGAGAGGCGTGGCCTAAGTGCCAACAAGGGGCCAATAGGACCTGGCCCCAGCCAACCAATGGGAGAAGACTATACCTGAAAGGCAGCGGGTATAAACTATGTTGTAAACTAGAGATCTGTGAGACAGAGTAACTACTTAAATGTGGTCTGTGAACAGTGACATGGGTCCTCAGCTGAGGACTTTTGCAATGCTACCATATCATCATGGAATAAATACAGTTAATATGAAGAGAAGTTTTCTGAAATTGATTTCTGTGCGTCTCTATTTCTAAATAAAAGAACACGACACTACGGACAATGTGCTGCTCGGACTAGATATTGTCCGGAGATCAAATGAGAAAATGTTGTGAAGTTCTTCTGCTCCTTATTGATATATATATATATATATATATATGTAAATAAATATATATAGATAAAGCAGCTTTGAGGAAAATATATTTTTTAATATTTGTCATTGTTAAATAAGTAACCAGCTGTAGATTTGCAAGGCAGCAATACATAAAATTATCATGATGTCGACAAACAAATGAACCCTTGAATGAGAGTTTAGTCGTAGATGTTGTGAACTCACATCAGCTGATGTCATCAATGCGCAACGTAAACAGAGTGAGGTGATGACCTCAGAGAGTCCCTCTGCTGACAAGAACCGTATATATAGAGGAGCAGACAGACACGCGTGTTTGACGGCTGAGGTGTTGTGATACATTCTGTCACCGTGTCAGGGTGAGTCCTGAGGTGACTAAAAGTTAAACTGTTCGAGGAGGATGGAGGAGAAGACGTAACGTCTCCTCGGAGCGGGATGACAGTTTGATGAGCACGACAGTCAGTTTCTATCAGGGCTGCCGTAGATGTCTGTGTGTGTGCGTGTGTGCGTGTGTGTGTGTGTGTGTGTGTGTGTGTGTGTGTGTGTGTGCGTGTGTGTGATGTTTATATGTGACTTGTGATTCACTGCTGTGTTGAAAGGAATACATTGGCAGAACAATTAGGGCACATACTCACTGCAGGTGTGTACAGGTGTGTGTGTTTGTGTGAATGTGATTCCCACGGCGCTTCACGTAAACTCAGTGAAGATTTCAAATGTTGCAAAAGCATTGCATGAAACTTTGTTTAATTGTTTGGTTACATTTTCTTCACGGGAATACAAAGGCTAATTGTCTTTACAATACCCCCATCATTTATTCAGAATATTCAATATCATTGGTATTTGTTGCATTTTCGTCTTTGCCGTGAAACTAATTTAAACGCAAGACGCATGCGAAGATTTTTCTGGATTGAGGATGTTGCGTGATCCTGTTGACACCCAGTGGTGGAAGAAGAACTCGGATCTGTTCCTTAAGTCAAACTTGAGGAAACAACACCGCAGTGCCAGAATACTCCGTCACAAGTAAAAGTCCTGCACTTGTAATTTTACTTGAGTAAAGTATCACCAGCAAATGTACTTAAAGTATAAAAGTGACAGTACTAAACGGGCCCTTTCAGAGTGTGTTTAAATTATTATTATTAAATGGTCAAATTATGCAGGCTAATGAAAGTTATCATCGTGGGGAACATGATAAAACTTTTTTTTTGGGGGGGGCCTCCTTCATTCTTATTAGTACATGATGACCTCATGTAAATCCCAGCAAAGCTTCGCACACCTCCAACCTGAGGAAGTCTAATCAGCAACTATAGCAGTTAAATAAATGTAGTAGATTAATAAAAAGCAAAATAGTTAAGTAGAAGGATAAAGTAGTGTACAGTGGAAGTACAAGTACCTCGACATTGTACTAATATGTGTCCATGTTCTACGATACTTGTGTGTAAGCCTGCCCACACGCTTTCGTGTTCTTTTTGTGTCTGCGGCTGAAGACAAAACTGAAGGTTTGTGTGCATCATCAGCATGAGTGCATTCAGTTTCAGCTCTGCGTGGCTGCTGTGTGTACGAGGAATCCAGTCCAACCCGATATTGGACAAATGCTCATTGCCGCTGTTTTAAAAACCTTTTTTTTTAATCATTTATTGCTGCAGTGTCTCTACAAACAAACACTGGAGCCTCCCAGTAATGAACTCATGCCTGAAAGTCACCTTATAGTCACAATGTGTCTGTATAAACAACTTGGCAACTTGTTCCATCCGCCCCACATCGGCCTACTTTATCAGATTTAACCCCTTCCACCTCTTCAGCTGCATCCTGTTTGCATTAACAAAATAGATTGATGTTTTTTTCTCAACGCGTGTCAATGTTCTTCAGATGTTGTGTAACGCTAACGTAAGCAGAGCCACGTGTGTGTTAACTAATGTTTGACGTCTCGGCATGACGGTGGATGAAGCCTGGTTACAGTTGGAGTATGATCTATGGGACACTGTTGACCCTTCATCTCCGCGCTACACTATATATATATATATATATATATATATTTGGACGCTAATGGATTTTTCGTTTCATTTTCTTACAGGAATATTACTGAATATCACATGTCATCCAAAACCACGCGCATCACTGTGCTGCTGTAACAGCCTCCACTCCACATTCTCACAGTCAAGGATGCTTCCATGGTAACGGGCCCCTTCCCGTCGGGTCCTACAGGGGCTGGGCCGGACTCCTTCCTACCATTCGGAGAACACACGGCGGAACATTCTAGCGAGTCATTGAGAACAATTTCTAGTAGGAATCTTGATTTTGCGTTCCTCAAGGCAATTAACAGCTTTCGAAACAGCGAGGCTATATTGACAACAAGTAATACATTTAACATGGATTTGGACAAATATTATAATTTGACGTCCAAATCATACAATTAATAGGCTCTCCTCGGAGCCACCGGACTCCATTGACAGAAACAGTCATTTTACATCGTGGATCATCATCATTGCAAAACACACTTCATTCAAACTTTGACAGAAAGAAACTCATCAAAGTCGTCTTCGTTGTCTTTCCACTGTTCCAATAATCACCAACTCCTGGTTGGTTGAAATAAACCCCCTAATTTAAAGATTTAGATGCGAAAATACGGCGACTCGACGCGTTGTTTTTCATGGCGGCCTCTCTCCGTGTGCTATTAATAACTCGCTGAAGCGAGGAAAGTGGGAACAAGCTTTTAAATTAGGCCTGAGGTCCTCTCTCTTTCGCCTCTCTTCATCATCTTCATCATCATCATATTCTTCATTCTTTATATTTAGGTTCATATGTAGCTTACTTCCCTCTTCATACTTACTTACGTTTGGTTTTGTAATCCTTATTTTCTTTATGTTGTTATTTAACAAATACTGCACCTTACTTGTTGAATATTGCACCTTAATATTGCAGCTTACCTCATCTCAGCTCATCTTATTTTTAAATGTTTATATATATATATATATATATATATATATATATATATTGTATTAAACATTTTGCAATATTTGTGCATTTTTGTACATTTTTGCATCTCATGCTGTCTCTCACTGTGTATTGCAACTGTTGCACGACAATTTCCCTCGGGATAAATACATTTCTATCTTATCTTATCTTATCTTATCTAATATGAGTGAACGTTCAGCAATTGGACTGCCAATTTCTCCGTCAAATTTGTTTGGAAACCGATTTTGCGAAGCTGCTGTGGTGAAATAACTAAACGTTGACTTGCATATTTCTCCTTAGGATAGGATTGTGGGTGTTTTAGGAGCGGAGAGGATCTACTCATGCATCCTTGAAAATCCTCTGAATGAAGGACTGTCCTTGGGGCAGTCCTTGGGCTGGATCCAGTAACGTAGCATCCTTTAAATTCGGTCCTTTCAGGATCTTTCCTTGACTGTGAGAAACAACCTGTCTCTTCAGAGGTTTGAGCCAGGCGGCAGGGATTTGCTCAAGAGTGTGAGGTCAGTAAAGGTCCAACAGCGATGATGGTGATCAGGTCTGGCTCACAGTTGCTGTTCCAGTTCATGCCAAAGGTGCTGAAAGGGGTTGAAATCCGAGGCCCTGTGCAGACCGGTCAACTGGGAGCTGGCTTTGTGTACGAGGACATTTTCCTGAGGTAAACACAAGCTGCTGACATCAAGTTGGCAGAACGCTTTTGTCTAAAATATAATTGGCTGCATTAAACTCTCTCCATTGGAACCAGACCAGGGAGAATGACCTCATGTAGAAAGTGTCGGGTTTTTCTGAAATGCCACAACTACAGTGGTTTGCAGCAAGCACTGCATATTTGTAGTTAAGAAGCTGAAAAGTTTTTTGTTTTTTTTTCATATATGAATGAACACTTCTTGCGGTGACTTTGGGACACTAACAGGAGACAGAACGATCAGGTCAAACGAGTTCAGCTTTATCCGTGTGCGTCACTATCCTCTTTTTTTTAACCATAAGAAACTCAAACCTCTGCAGGTTATTTGTGACTTCACCGAACATAATCCAACAGCCTGATCCTGCTTTTGCTGGGCGTCACCATCTGGAAAACTAACTACCTGCTTTGCACAACAACCAAAAAAAGCCAGCTGTCAATCAGCAGCACACTGACAGACACAGAAAAGCATGCGGCAACACGTGAGCAGCGGGACATCCTGGTATTTTTAGCATTCTGCATTCTGGCATATTTAGTAGTATGTTGGAACTCAAATCACAAATCCTTCTACTGCATGTTCTGATTGTCAGTATTCCTGTAAGACGATCGACTTCCCCCCGTGATAACATCTGTTCTGTTTCCTGGTTTGTCGTGATTGTATCTCCCCCCGAAGCCTCTGGCCCGTCCCATAAACTCCCACAACATCTTAGAAAAACAGCACATAAAAATAGTTTTTCTAAACTCTGGAGAAGTTTTACAAACTATATTCATAAATTCAAATTTAAATACTACTCATTTTCTTCAACTTGTAAGGACATGATGTTGTAAAAAAACAGAATTAGCAGGCCAGGATTATGTCTTTCATCACCATGATGAGGAAACATTAATAAACGTGTCTGACAAATCACATAATGTGGACACTGTCCGTATTAGCAAAATGTCCACTGACAATGTATTTAATTTGTTTTCAGCCACAATATCCAATCTGGCAATACAATAGTTTGAATTTCTTTAAACCTTAAAAAGTTTTCATTGTTAGTGGTTGAGTTGGCCTTTCCCCCGCTGGATTAAAAGTGCTTAATCCAAAAACAATTGATAAGAAACCATGCAAACACATACTGAACATGATGTGTAAAATGAAAGCTGGCGCACACACGCATTTCATGTAATGTGGAGAACAGAATTGCATCATTTTATGTTTATGCTTTTAGCATCACTGCAATGTTTACCTGCTTTGTTGTTGATTTAAGATTGTATTGATTACTTTTAAGGCTCTTTTTAGGTGTAAAAAATGAGTCCTCGCAATGATAGAAGGACAAGAACACACACACACACACACACACACACACACACACACATAAACACACACAGAATATGTAAGCTCTTGTACGCTTATTTAATGCTCAGAAAGTGTGTCGACTTGGTACATTTCCTGACACTGAGCAGCATCACCATTTTGTCACATACAAAGCAGATTTCCATCGTTGGATGAATCATTTATGGCGACAGTGCATGATAAAATCAAGTCATAGGAAGGGTTATTTTGTGCCTTAGCTGTTGCTGTATGTATTTCTCTCGAAACACCTAAAGTAATACTCGTAATGTGTGTGTGTGAAGAGGTTCATAAGACAACAAAAATATGAATTTGAGCTTTAAGACCATCTCGACACTTGAACTTTTAGAAAAAAAAAAAATGCTAGTCACTCCGCCCTCTATCTGGTCCTGAGTAATGTGTTTGAGAAGGAAGCACCTCCATACCCATCCGAAAGTGTGTTTTATGATCATGACCGGAATGTTTTTGTCAGAGCAGATGATCGATCAGGTCAAACTTCCTCAAACTCAGAGGCCTCTGGGATTTTCCAGCAGTCGGTTTGAGTCCGGCGGTTTACAGGAAGCGAGAAAAAACTAGACCGGTGACACAGCAGCAGCAGCAGCAGCAGCATGACTTAACTTCTCCCGTGTGTGTTTCCCTATCTGAGGTGAGCTGTGGACATCAGGCTTGTTGCTGCTGACGTCCAGCGGCTGTCAGAAGTTACTCAGAGGCAGGAAGTCGTCTGTTTAGTTTGCAGAGGTCGGGGTTGGCTGTGAAAAGCAACACGTTTTCCGGACGGTTCTAGCGGCTCTCTGTAAAACTCTTCAGCTCTGCCCACACCAGACACTGCCCCCCGGCCCCTCCCGCTCTCAGACCTGCTGGTCCAATCAAATCAAGATGGAAAATGTCTGCTCTGGAGGCAAAGAGGAGGCGAGAGGCCAGAACCATGTGCTGTCCAGATTTAAACGCGTTAATGGACAAAAGCTCTCAGTCACACGAGACACGTGAAGGTTTTCATAGAGGTTATGTTTCAAAGGTCTCTGCTGTAAGTTTGTGAGCGCGCCATTGAAACAATAAGGAGCCAGCGCGTTTTTTTGTTTTTTTTTCAGCAAGTGAATGTGATGTGTGTATAATTACAGTTTCATTAAAAGTCCCAATTGGAACTTCAATTGTATGTAGGGTTTAAAAATATATTTTTTTACTAATAGTAATTACACAGAAACTGTTATTGCACTCAATAAATGTAATGCAAATAAAACGAAAGATGACTGCGCCTTCTATAAATCATATTTATTTCTATGGACATTTCATACAACAGTTTATCCACAAAACTTCTTTTAAAATCTTACGTGGCTTCATGTTACTTTATATTTAGACTGGGTTATCCAAGATGTCATAGGACTTAAAGAAATATGTTTTTACAATATATTTTTCCTCAGCTTCATCTTTACACTCCAGCTCAACTCAGGGAAGACCAAGGAGCTGGTGGTGGACGTCAGGAGGCGACAACACTCTCCACCCTCACCAGTGAACATCCAGGGAACGGACGTTGAGATTGTAAAATCTTACAAGTATCTGGGTGTTCACCTGAACAATAAACTGGACTGGTCAGACAATTCTACGGCTCTGTACAAGAAAGGACAGAGCCGACTCCATCTGCTGAGGAGACTGAGGTCGTTTGGAGTGCAGGAGGCACTCCTGAGGACCTTTTTTGACTCTGTGGTGGCTTCAGCCATCTTTTATGGAGTGGTCTGCTGGGGCAGCGGCATCTCTGCTGCTGACAGGAAGAGACTTAACAAACTGGTAAAGAAGGCCAGCTCTGTCCTGGGGAGCCCTCTGGACACTGTGGAGGTGGTGGGAGACAGGAGAATCATGGCCAAGCTGTCGTCCTTGTTGGACAACATGTCCCACCCCCTCCAGGACACTTTGTCCACACTGAACAGCTCCATCAGTGACAGGCTGCTTCACCCGCGGTGTCACACGGAGAGATACCGCAGGTCCTTCCTTCCTGCAGCAGTCAGACTGTACAATCTCCACGGCCCCTGGTCGACCACCACACACTCACCAATTCAGACTGTGAAATGACGCTGCTATGTGCAATATCTCAAAGATTTCCGTACTTACTCATTGTTACTATTGTTATTTTTAGCACGGTACTACTGCATTTGCACTTTACTTACTTAATTATCCGCTCAATCTTAGTGTTCACGTGTTTTTATTGCATTCTTTTTACCTTTCTGCTGTGACCATGTCAATTTCCCCGCTGTGGGACTAATAAAGGATTTTTGATTCTCATTCTGATACACATTTGGGCTGTGCAGCCATACTTTGTTCAAACCCACGGAACAGTATTTTAAATTCTATTGGGACGTCCGAAAGTTTCCAAAGATACCAGACATGTTAGGCTGAATTGTGGGAAACGTGTCTTAAATGGTGCACAAGACATTTAGAAAAGTTTCATTTGATGGATGAACATGAAGTAATGATGAAGTAATTAGATTTGTGTTGTACTTGTTTCTGTGCATTATCTTGGAATGTAACTGGACAAAACATCTACAGAAAGATGTCATTTTCTACTTGCGATTTCTTGTTTTTGACCACTCCTGACCCCAGCGATCATGAGTAATGTTGTCACGTTGTTATTTTCTGAAGCTTTCCTCATCAGTAAGACCCACCGAGCATGCACATCAACAGATCCATCGGTCGAGGTTCAAGCTGAAAGCTCTACAAAAAGCTGGAAGTTGGGATTGTTGTGTCACATTTTGTGGTCTAGGTTAAAGACATGGATTATAAAGAAATAATGGTAGATATATCAAACCTTTTCGACCCATCAAGTTCTGTACCAACCTTTCTTTAATTACAAAATGGAGAAACTTTCCTTACAAGTCGAAAGTTAAGTTCTTTAGGAGAGACCTCTGTGTGGGCAGAACTGCAGTGAAAGTGGGCCTGTGTGGTCGTGTAAGCCCCCCCCCCCCCCCCCCGGACACTGCTCTGTTCTGCACGTAGGCCCGTTCACATGGAAACAAGCCAGCGACGGGCCGGCACGGCCAATAGAAAGTGTCTTTGATCAGAATTACCGCACAACAGTGCCCCACATCACATGGTCGCCATAACGACCTGACAGCCGTGTGAAAGCGACCAGTCAAAGTGTCTGTGTGTGCGCGTGTGTGTGTGCGTGTGTGTGTGCGTGTGTGTGCTGACTAAAATCCTCTATGAGTCCCCAGAGGTCTGAAGGCTCAGAAACAATTACAGCAGAAAGAAAACAGAGGGAGAGTAAGTGAACACACACTAAACAAAAACCATGTGGTCAACACATGACTCAGCGTAAACTCATTCTGCTGGAAGTCATTTCAGCTTTTTACAGTAAAAGTGGAAAAGAACCGACGGAGTTGCATCAGAGGGTAAACTGGTGGAAGTTTGAATAGCAGACAGCCGAGGAGAGAGGGGAGTGAGGTCACTCCGCCGTCTGTGCAGGAAATGAAAACACGTGCACAAAAGGAAGATTCGGGACATTAAAAAAACACGCAGGGGCTTTTACAGACGTGGACACTGATGTTGTATCGTGAAAGCAGTCTCACTTCAGTTTGCTGTCAGAGTGGGGAAACGAGGCTGGAGAGATTTCTACGCTTCCAGTAACCTGTATTATACACTGTTCTACACTTTGCTCCTTGAATTTCCCCTGAGCTTTTATCAGCTTTCAATCACGGCTGGCTTAAAGGTTCTCGGTCAATAACGCATCAATCAGAACGTCGGGAAACAAAAGCATGCACCAGGACACGTTGAGCAATGCAAAATGAAGCAGGACGGTCTGAGATCAGCATTCTTCAAAACAAAATCTATTATGTTCATGTTTTCAAGAAGCAGCTTCTTGAAACTGTCTGATTCCTGAGACTCATTTATTCGTCTGACACGAGTGAACACTCTCACTCTCCGCTGGTAAACCTGTGCGCACATGTTGTGGACTAATAAAACTAAATGTCTGCAGTCACTACGTCAACGCCAGGTTTAAAATACAAAAACAAAATTCAACTGCCAACTTTGTAAAAGACATAAAACTTTGGAGCTGAGTGTGAGTGTGCACTTATATAGTTTTCTTTGGTTGTTGGCGTCTTTTTTTTTTTTTAACTAAGTTATTCATCCAGTGGACTTCATGAGGGAATAAATACGGACTCTGAAGGAAAGGCAGAACTGATAAAATAATTTAAAACAGTTTAAAAAAGATCAAGATTAATATTTACGATTATTGATATGTTTTTTTTCTTTTTATTTCTGTAATTAGAAGTTGAGAGTGTCAGGAAATCTGGACTGAAATGGACATAAAGTGTGTTGTACTGCTGGGACATCAGAGCAGACTGTAACCTGCGCTCGGCACTAAACACTGAGCTCTGTGGGGATCAGGATTGCAGATATAAAGCACTTGATCAAACATGAGATCTTTTAGTTATTTCTGTAAGTTATTTCCATCCCTTGCATTCCATGATCTTTGCTTTTTGATCTATTTATTTAATCCTTAAATTATCTGATCTGAACAATACTTTTAAATTACGTTTGTAACAACTAAGCGCACGAATGAACACGTCAGATTCAGGATAAAAACATAGAACCGACCAAACGGACTGAGAACAAACAGTACACAGAGTTTATGTTTGCATGTGCTGTGCGTGACCGTATTTGCACAGAAGAGTGTAAGTGTTTGAGTTATGTGTCCATGTGTGACCAGTCGATCCATTCAAAATAAAAACACATTTAGTCTTTGCATCTTTGTCATTTTCTGTAGGTTGTTATTTCACTTTTTGGCCGAGGACTTTATGAAATAGTCAAACAAGTCTTTTTTTTTTTTGTTTTTTTTTTAATAGAATTTGACTGCGATGCTATTTCATTGGTCACAAAGAGGAAAGGATGGAAGAACTTAAATGCGACAAAAGAGAGCTTTTAACATGCTTAATATGTTCACAAATACAGAACTCGTTGCAACACATTTTAAACTTGGTTTCAACCACAACATCAGAGTGTTACACCTGAATTCCATAGAATTCGCTATGGTTCATTCCTATCTTGCCAGGATTCTCTCTGACTGACTATTCAGGTGTATTTCTGTGACGTCACGTGATCTAATCTGCATCCAGTCACTGTTACATAATCCGTATTTCTGCTCCCAATATGTAATCTAATTCTAGATCAACCCCAATCACCGAACACTGGGTATCTGGGCCAATGGGTTGGACCCAAGTCCTTTATGTATCATCTCACATTTCAGTCGCTTTTACCGTTGCTGACAATGGCTCGCCTCACTGCCTGCCATATTTAGAAACACTGGTACAGTAGACTGTGTGTGTGTGTGTGTGTGTGTGTGTGTGTGTGTGTGTGTGTGTGTGTGTGTGTGTGTAGATGAATGTACAGTCAGGAATCTCACGCCCTGCCGAGAGAAAAATGTTTTTGACACATTTTCCAGCCACGTTCTCCCCCGACCACCCAGACGCTCACTCAAGGTTTGTGTGTGTGTGTGTGTGTGTGTGTGTGTGTGTGTGTGTGTGTGTGTAGCAGCTTCAGATGCTTCTGATTCTTTCTGCAGAAGCTCACTGTGAAACAAAGGAAACAGAAATAGGTTACAGGTATTTGAAGCATGCAGGTTGTTCAGCGGTCTTTGTTGGGACTGACATGTTGAGAAAAGACACTGCGACACGGAACACGTCGTGCAAAAAAAACCCCGCAAACAGTCCCTCCATGAGAAAGTTCACGCTTTTGAACTGCCACCGCCTTTCCCAAGGTCATTTAAAGATGTTCTTCTACCTTCCTTTAAATCTACTTAAAATAAATCTTCACCTCATCCTCTAAATCTTCATATTCAATCTTCAATATTTTTTATTTCTTGTCTTATTTTCTGTTTCATTGTTTTGTATGTTTATGTTTTATGTCAAGCACTTTGAATAGATTATTATTATTATATTTCTTTTTTAAATGTGGTATTTAGTACATAAACTTGCCTTTGCCTTCAACCTCCACTGCATTTCACTTGGAATCCCTCTCACTGTGATTGGCTGTCACTGCAACAAAAGACCGAAGACAAAGCAGGATATTACAGATGGACGTATGCTAACTTCCAAAGAAACGCTGTAACGGATGATTTTGCACAATGGCTTCTCACGGTCATCATCCTTTTAGATAGAACAATTACACATGTTCTGATGGTGACTCAGCGGGTAGCAGCAGGTTTGTATCTGCTGGATCAGAATGATCAGGAAGTTCAACAGACAGCATGACCTGGTGGCAAATGTGGTCCAAAGCTGCCGGGTAAGAGGTTTCATATATATATATATATATATATATATATATTTTTTTTTTTTTTTTTTTTTTGATTTATTTCAACCTTGGGAATTTCCCATGAATGATAAATGTGGCCATTGTGAGTCCACGGGTCGTGCTGACGTTACCCTCACTAGCGCCGCTGCAGAGATTCAGGGAAATGAGGACTCGAAGAAAATAGCATATATCGGCGAGATCCCTCCGCCGTTTGTCATAATGGCTATTCCAGACGGCTACGTTCTGTCAGTTGCTTTGACTCAGAGCTGTGAAAGGCTTGAATGATGTTCGTTTCGGAGGCTCCAACAGCAGATGCGTGTGGAAATCTCAGAGTCACAACGACGGGAAATACACCACATTGCACTATCCCGGAGGTGTGATTTAATATAAAGGACGGTGGTGGAAAGTAATCAATATATTTACTCAAGTCCTGTACTTAAGTTCAATTTTGAACTTTACTTGAATATTAAAATGTTAGGATATTTTATACGTCTACTCCACTACAACTCAGAGGGAAATATGGCACTTTTTACTCCGCTACAGCTTTAGTTACTTTACAGATTAGGATTTTACAAATGAAACGTATGATCAGTTTATTACATATGTTGCTGTGGTGTAGATTAAACTCTCCATGAAGTAGTTCAAATGTCCTCCACCAGCTGCTTACATGTTAAAGCCTCAGTAATAATATTCCCATAAATACATCACGTATTTAATGATATAATTTCTCTGAAAGGGGCCACTCTGCCCAACAAGTCATTTTACTTTCATACTTCAACTACATTTTGCCGTGAATACTTTTATGTATGTAAAAATCTGACTGACTAACGCATGACTTTTACTCGTAACAGAGTTTTTTTTTTTTACAGAGAGGTATTGCAAATTTTTTCCGAAGTAAATGATCTGAGCGCTTCCTCCAGCATTGACAAAGGACAACGTTAAACAGCAGGGCTAACACGCTACACCACAGTGCATATACCACACGCTTACTTTCCTCCATAACAGATAAAGTTCAAACCTCTGCACCTAATAATCCTGTGCTGTCTAAAAACTGCGATATGCAATTATTTCAACCTTCTGGGCTGATGGTCTGTACAAACGTGTGCCTTCAGAATCATTTTCATCCCCCCGACCGCTTTTCTTTCTTCGCTTAGTTATCATTCCGTTCATCAAACGGCTTATTTCTAGAGCATTGCATCAGCTCACGTAGAAGCTGTTTCTCTTTGGACTGTCTCAAGTTACTGTGACATCCTGTGATTTCATCACTCAGAGTTGACCTCACAGCTCTGGGTGACAAAGAAAAAAAAAGTCACAGGATGGAAAACCACCACAACTCCCTTGAATGTGCATTTTGAGGCAACAAGAGATACTTTCAATTCAAATGGTTCAAGGGCTCAGGATTTCGACAAAGGACATCATTAGTCCAGTTGTACATCGATGTGGAGCCCTGCAAACTGGAGCTGCTGATAGCTAATCCTACTTATTTTTAATGGCGCCACGTTGGCGTGACACAAAGCCGGCTCCATAAAGAAACGTTTTTCCCAGTTTGGTGTCGAAGAACTTGACTGACCCGCACAGACCTCAACCCCGTCCCACATCTTGAGGATGAACTGGACCCAAAAGGGGGTTTCAGCTGCTGGTAGACTCTCTGACAAGTGTTTCGTTTGAAGCTCCAGAGGCCCCAACACCTGTGTTGGACCTCACCAATGCTCTTAAGTGGAGCAAATCTCTGCGGCCAAGGTGCAAAACTGGGAGCTAAAAGAGGCTCAACATTTGGATTTAGGGTCAATGTAAAAAATATTGATTAATGCACGTTTCAAATGTAATGAATAAACTACTGTTCATTTGTTCCCCATACTGAATGTTGTAAATGAAACCTTGTATGGTGTGAGAAGTAACAAAAGAATAGGAGAAGAGATGTAACTGAGCATTAGATGATCTAATGCAGGGCGGTTGTGTTGGCGTTTGTTTGGATTCTCTGATGTAACCGAATCCATCGAGGTGACCGAGAGAAAGAGAGCTCTTTTCCTTGCAGGGCACGCTCGCATCAGACTTGTGGTAGCATGATCTGGCAGCTGTGAAATCAGGTAAAAGCCGACAGGCCGGTTTGAGTTTCCAGGGATCTACAGGAGGAAATATTCACTTTCATCCATGACACATATTCACTGAAATACATGAATTTCTTGCTGTTTTCATCCGACATGAGAAAACATGTCGGAGGAAAAGTGAAGGTTTAATTACTGCAAGAGAAGCCAACACTAAATGTTTGGTTAGAAATGATTTTTGTTCTTATAGTTTGTTGTATTTCTGATAATTGCAGACACTTTCTGCTTCTTATTTCCCATCTTTCACAGTTTTTCTCTTTTCTTCTTGTGCCTTTCTACTTAGTTATTCAATACTTCCTGCTCCAAATTGTATCCAAACTCGACCACATTTTGTACATGACATATTTACCTCAGCCAGTAATATCTAGCCGTCATTTTAAATTTTTTTTGGGGAGAGATATTCCATAATACTTTCCATTAACTAGAATATATGACACAAACTGCCATGAGCCATGAATACTGTTGAAAAATTATCGCACGGAACGCACGCACACACACACACGCACACACACACACGCACGCACGCACACACAGCTTTTACATGGACATGCAGTGTCTTTCTCTTTGGACTGTCACAAGTTATTGTGACATCTTGTGATTTCACCACTCAGAGTTGACCTCACAGCTCTGGGTGACAAAAAAAAAAAAAGATAAACAGGATGGAAAACTCTCACAACTCCCTTGAATGTACATTTTGAGGCAACAAGAGATTTTTGGAATCAATTCAAATGGTTCAAGGGCTCAGGATTTCAACAGAGGACATTATGAATTCATATTCTAAATATTTCATCTTCTAATGTCTTTAGGTTTGCTTACTTTTTCTCAAATGCCTGGAGAAGAAGGCAAAATGGATTATTTTGACTAGTATTTATTCTGATTTCTCCAGCATCAAGTTGATTTTTGTTTTCATGGTTTTCTTCAGTGAACTATTCGTTTTGTTTCAGAAAAAAAGGAGGTTCTGAAGATTTGATTGTGAAATTCCGTTTAAGCTGCCATCTAACATTTTGTACATTGTTTGTACATGTTTGCAGTGACAGCCAATCACAGTGAGAATTTTGTTTCTGTCTCATAAGAATGTGTGGTGTCTTGTAGGCACACAATGAAAAACAAGAAAAGAAAAACCCCGTTATTCATTCATTCTAAATCAACACATTTCTGTTTATAGTTTTACGTTGCAGTCACCAACTGGTGATTTGGGAGGTTCACTGCCCTGTTTGGACAATATTCTTATAATAATACATATAATGCTGAAAAGTAAAAAGTCATTTTGTATCAATATAAATCAAACTGGACTTTTTTCACCCTCTGGCATGAAAATGTGGAAGTGTCCATATGAAATCCCCACATCACACAGCTCAAAGTGTATTTTTAAATCCTCTCCACATTTTGACATCGCCTACATGCGGGTCAACATAAAAACAGAAGGTTATCCAGGAAGACATTCATGAATTAATGTTTCTTTATCAGGTTTCACTTCAGGTTAAAACTGGTTATCCTTTACACACACAAAAAAAACACCTCCTGGAGCTTTAGAGGGAAGTTGCCAGCAGAGTAATAACTCTCACATGTCATTGCTGTGTGTATTTACAGTCAACTGAAACCTGGCAGCTCCCCTCAAAGACTTCTGAATATCATCTGAATACCATGTGAATACCATGTGAATACCATGTGAAGATGACAGTGATTCAACCCTGTGCAACAACATAACATTTAAAACCTTTTTTTTTTTTTTAAATTATAGCAGTTTATGATCTATTGCCACATGTAGGCTATTATATGGTCATGATTAAATTATATATTTTTAACCAACGTGAATTATAGTAGGCATAATCCTTTCTACCTGAAATAGAAGTACTCTATTGTACATTCAAACCACCTTTATTTAATGTGTTCCAACATAGTTTTGTGTAATTATTTCACCAAACCCTGATGATTCAGCTCCGCCGCAGCCTGATCCCCGGAGTCACAGCCGCGGCCACAAACTACAACATTATGCAAATATTTCAGTTCTTTTCACACTTGAGCAATAACCACAGGGAGTGGCCTGCTGTGTATGGGCGTCTCTAAAGAAAAAAACACAACCTGAACATGAACATATAAAGTGTGAGCTCTGAGGGAGACATATCTAACTTTCTGAACGCTCCGAGAGAGAAACACAGAGAATCAAAAAGGAAAACGACACAACACTCAAAGAAAATGTACTCACGGTCAAACAGCGTGACTCTGACTGTACAGCAGGAGAGCTATGGCTACTCCAGGATGGCGACCCGCAGCACGGAGCCCGAGGTCTTCACCTTCGAGCGGATACCGGCTCAGGCCACCGCCTTGCGCTCTTACGTGCCAATCCGGCCGAAGAAGCGCTGCACCCGGGTAATGTACCCCGCTAAAGTACGCATGCACCTTCCACCACCGGAGAAGAACCAGGCCAAGCGCTGGCTGGTCATCCTGTGCCTGGTGGTGTTGTGGCAGATCTACACCGAGGAGCCCTGCGCAGATACGCCGCTGGGCAGCGCAGACAGCTCGGTGAGCGACTACCAGGGTTTCCCCTTCAAGCGTGCGGAGGAGGAGGCCCAGCAGCTCACAGAGCTCAGCGCCAGCTCAGAGCTCCTGTCCACCACACCTGCCAGCTGTGAGGACGAAGGCTCATACAGCGAACAGCTCATCCCGAACACCTGCCCCAAGCCCGGCCAGGAGACGGAGAGCAGCCGGTTCGAGCAGAGCGCCGAGAAGAGCTACGTGGTGGCTCTGCTGGTGTACCACAGACTGGGCAGCGACAACTAAAGTTCCCAAGACTCGGTTACCTGTGAACCACCCGAGTATGTGCTTTTGGAAATGAAACCGAGATGGAGTTGATCCTGAGCAGCGGCTGGAGAACAGCGGTGCGCACGGCGCTGCGCAGCCGGACAGAGAGCTACATGCGTCGGCTTCTCCCTGCCAGCAGTCCCCCCTGAGAGGAGGACAGAGTGTGGAAAGAAAACACTTGAAAAAAAGAATGAACTGTGAACACTTACAAAAAAACTGAAACTTGAACTAAACAAAACTTGAACTTATTTGTGTGATGAACACACAGACTTAACTGCACTCTGACTGGATGTTTTACATGTTGAATATTGTCATGGAACAACTGTCACTGAAACTGACACTGCCTGTCGTCTAAATGTCTTAGTTTGTTATTTATTCTATTTGCTATTTATTGATTAATAATTTAAATAAAAAAAATGTCTAAAGAAGTTCCTGTTTCCGGCCTTTTCACTGTGCACTAAATGTTTTTGACTGTTTTCTATATGTATGGGATTTTTTCATTAATCTAGACATTGTGATATTGTAATTTCATTCATTTCAAAGCACTTTACTTACCAATCGAAAGGTATCCAACAAGTCGCGTTGTCAAAATTATACAATACTTTAAACAACCAGATTTTACCCAAGGCAACTATTTTCCATAATTCTCTAAGACGAAATGGTTTAGTGCCATTTGGGAATATTACTCTTTGCATAAAGCTTCACAGTGAAGTTATGGAGCCATAGTGTCAGACTGATGGAAGTATAGCCCACTGTTACTACTGGATGTGAACACACAGATACGTAGATATGGAAGGATATTTGTGATTTAAGGGTCTGTCCGCAGAGATTTCTGCAGAGTCACCTAAATTTTTTGAATTCCCCAAACCATCGAATGTGATGGAGGCTGAGTCACAAGATCGTCATGGAGCCGCTGCAGCTCCAGGTTACATCACAGCTTCGTCCACTGATGAGTAACAGTTCGTTACGAGGTTACTACTGTTTTTCTAGTGAACAATGTCTAGCAACTCATGTCATAGAGGTGTTGCTGCTGACTGAGGTCAACCATCAATCCAGGGCTTCTGGGGAACACCTTTTGATGTTGATAGAAAATGTTGCCATGTCAACCGCTTGTACACTCTGGACAGGTAACACAACAGCTAGGACGGATATGAGAAACTGTGTTCGGTCGCTGTGATAATGTTCGGAGGGAGCAACTCACTTTCTGTGAAATGTTTTCAGAATTTTTTTTAACTCAGGCTCACAGTGCTCAATACATATGAGTGAACAACGAAAATCAAATCTCCAAAAATAATCCAAGACATCAAATAGTACTGAAGTTGAACTGTAGAGATAAAATATAACATTTCTAAGAAAAAATTCAAACAAATAATATATATATTTTAATATTTTATTTATTGTAATATTAATATTCTTCATAACTTTATCTGTAGATTCCAGTTAAAAGTCCATGTGTTGATCTTTGCCTGTGTGTATTGGGTGTTCGATGTTTGATGTTATACAAAAAAAATAAAAAATTCTTAAATTTGCCATGCAGGTCAAGTGTTTGTGAGGTTATGTGGCTCCACGTGCGTGTGTGGTTGCAGCTCTGCAAAATGTGCGCTTGTTCAGATAAAGTTCAGATTAAAAGGTCATTTTAGGAGAGAAAGTTTTTATATTTTCAGCAAGATAAACCATTTAAGATGACTTCCTATTATCTGAATTAATTAAATATCTATTTGTCACTCAATCTGTCACTTTACCTTTATATACTTTATATACTTTATATACTGCCTGTTTGCATCTTTGTACTGTATGCAGTGTATATATTTATTACTTCATATACATTTACATTACATTGAGTTTATTAATTGGTGCAATTACTGCACACCTGTCTACCGCAAATATGTATTACTTTATTTCATATATGTTTTATTTCTATATTTTATCGTCTGCATTATTTTGTTTTAGATTCCCATTTTTTTTTAAAACAGTTTTTTAAATTGATTTTTAGTGATCATTATTGGAGCCGGTCTGCAGTAACATTTTTATTACACTCGTTCCTGGATGTTGCTCAGAGGAGGTAAACCGGAATAAACGCTGTCCTCTTTCTTTCTCGGCCAAAAGTTTTTTCTTCAAGTTCCTCCCTCCGATGGGAAAGTGCAGGTCAGCAGTTTGTATCATTTCAAAGAGAAAAGTATGTCTTCCGCAGTAAATGTACTGTATGATTACATTCATTTCAGGAGAAAATCCTTCAACAAAAAGGCAATGAATCACTTTATAAAACACTGTGATCACAGATTACACAACAGAAACCACTCATTAAATGTAAACACATTATGTTTCATATCAGAGAAATAAATCTCTGGAGATTCTTTGTGTAAACATTAACTCATTATTTATGACTCCTGATGTAAATGCGCAGTAATTCTTCCCGATGCAGCGCAGAGCTCAGATGTTGCATAATACGAGTCTGAACTTGTCTGAGCCTCATTATCTCACCTGGTTTCAACCACAACTGCCGTGGAAAATAACCCTAAATCACCTCAGTTCCCTTTTTGTTCTCCTTCATCTTTTCCTTGTTCTTCTTCTGGTTATATTTCATGTTCTCCTTCTTGTTCTCCTTCTTGTTCTCCTTCTTGTTCTTCTTCTTGTTCTCCTTCTTGTTCTCTTTATTGTTCTCCTTCTCGTTCTCCTTCTTGTTTTCTTTATTGTTCTCCTTCTCGTTCTCCTTCTTGTTTTCCTTCTTGTTCTCTTTCTTGTTCTCCTTCTTGTT
>CALSCE010010657.1:5874760-5891331 GCA_943593645.1 Bovichtus variegatus | reverse complement strand
AAACCCTCTTTGAGAAAATACTTTTATACACAATACTAGGAAGTGAGGCCAGTTTAAAAAGGAGGATTTCAGTTCTCTAGAAGAGGAATTAACAGCGTTACCGATATTTAGAAATAAATGTTTGTAAATCCTCCTTTAAACCATGACAGAAAACACTTAGCGTAAAGATGTTTTTAAGGGAAAAGTTTGAGTTTGTTCTCACATTATATTACATTATTCTGTTTTAATTGAATAAAAATATTTTGTCCTCTGCCCAGGTTCACAGTAACAACATGTTCACCCGCGGTGTGAAGATCTTCTCCTCCGTTTCCTGCTGGTTTAAGCCCCGCCTCATCGCCGACTGGGAGGCGGAGCATGTGGCGTTCAAGACGGTGCTGGACGACAGGAACCCGAGCGCCCGCTACGTCACTGTGCCGCTGAACCGCCGCGCCGCCAAATCCCTCCGCTGCCGCTTTTACTTTGCTGATGTCTGGATGATGTTCAGCGAAATCTCCTTTCAGTCTGGTAACACGCACACACACACACACACACACACAAACAGAAATACTCACACATTCTCATTTCTTTCGAAACAGACAAATACAATTATTTCCCTTTATTCTTCCCTCAGAGGACACCGTACTCCCGACCTTGATGACCCTGGGCTCGACCTCCCCTCCAGTCAAGAAGGCGAGCACCATGTCAACCACTCCTATGACAGGTATGACCTTTGACCTTACCCTTTTGAAACACCTTAAAGCAAGGGTAGGCAGTTTATTTTCTGCCATCATTGGGCAAACAAATCCATACTAACCTTTCATCATACTGTAATACAAGTGGTCTGAGAGAAAACTAGACTTCTGCACCATCTTGGCTCTCGTTTTCACACTTTAATAATGTGGCCCGTGACGGGAGATTTTGGCCAATCGCAGGTCATTTCAGAGAGAGGGCGTTCCTATTGGCTGTTGTACAAATGCAGTGCGTGCACGTCCGTTAAGCTGGTGAAAGCCGGATTCATCAGCGAAATGTCTTTTATAATAAAAAGTTGCTGTTCAAGCATCGGCAACAAACTGCTTACACAGCAAAGCAAGTGAAAAAAGGGAGACGGACTTCTCGAAAGGAGAGTCTGACAGTAATCGGCGAAGCATTTCAGAGATGGAGAGAGGAAATGTTGCTCGCAGTTTAGCCTTCTGCTAACTGTAGCCAGAGGCTCGACTATGTAGCTAGCTAGAGCCTCGACTCCACCTATGTCGTGTTAAGGGCTCCATCGTTCTTTTCAAACCCACTTTGGATGAAACCGCGCCCAATTTGCTACGCCGAAAGCCTTCACGCAGTGAACACAACTGATGTGTTGTCCTTCACTGTGACAGGAGTGTGTGGATGAAGCATTAAGATGTTACGTTGTACCCATTTGGCGGCCAATTATGTTGCCAATTCCACAGAGCATTCATTCACGCTACACTGGCTACAGAAAAAGAGAAATGTAAAGCCCTAACGTTCCTCTCCACCGCAGCCAATCCCTCAGCCAGTGACCCACCAGATGACGGCAACACGCCCGTCCTGATTGGCTGCCTGGTGACCATCATCCTGCTGTTGGTCATCATCATCTTCCTCATCCTCTGGTGCCAGTACGTCTGCAAGGTGCTGGAGAAGGTAAGCAAAGTACCAGCTGAGAAAGAGGCACAGGTGATTTTGATCCCAGTGAAGAGGAGGATTTTCGTCTCGAGCGTCACGTCACCTTCATTTGATTATCTGAAAGGAAATGCAATAAAATTCTACAGCTTTGTTATGCATGTTTACGACACGGGAGAAAACAAAAGGGTTAATGAATAAGAAATGTTAAAGATGCTGTTTGAAACACTGGCCTCTAAAATGAACTCCTCCGATTGGAAACTGTTTATACTCAACCTTTTCCAAAACCAATTTCTGCACTTCCAATCCCTGGAGATTGTCAGAGAAGTTTTCCTCTCCCTCTCTCCTCCTCCAGGCTCCTCGCCGGATCCTGGACGAAGAGGTGACAGTTCGCCTGTCGTCCTGCAGTGACACCATCATCCTCCAGACCCCTCCCGTGCCCCCCCGCTCCGGCCACGCCCCAACAGGTACACACCCTCATAATGGAAGGCTACAAAATAATCACTTGCAGCATTTTTGGGATGAAAAGTGCACTATTAAAATTTAAAATTTTAAATTTAAATTTGATTTATTATTTATTATTTATTATTATTATTATTATTATTGACTATGAAATTACTTCTTTTTTTTTTTTTAATTATGTTTTGCTAGTTTCTTTCACATAGCACATTTATTTCTTTTTAAATTGAAAAATGTTCACTCTGAGTTTCCCGAAGTTAAAGTCATTAAAGGCATCTGGTCTGACGGCAAAGCTTGGTACTCAAATATGTGAACCGTGTGTGGGAAATAAGATTTCAGTGAAATCCAGTCATTCAAATTGCTGAAAACGAACTACCACAAGGTTGTTTGGACTTCGTGCGCTTGATCCTGTGCGTTGTTTTTCCTCAGGCCCCGCCAACACTGACCCTCACTATGAGAGAGTTTTCCTGTTGGACCCGCAGTACCAGAACCCTGCGGTGCTGAGAAACAAGCTGCCAGAGCTGTCGCAGAGTGCAGAGGCCTCAGGTGAACACGCTGGAGCTCATTCTTTTAACCTTACAGGAGTTATAGCAGAAAGACATTTGAGAACAACGGTGACAAATAGTAGAATTTCCCCTTTAAAGCTCTCTTACGTGTTCATGTTTTATTGACCAGCTGTTGACCTTTTGGTGATTGTTAACCAAGACCTTCCTCATCCAACATAACGTAAAGTCGAGGGGAAGTAAATGTGCATCGTGATGCTTTAAAAATGCTCCGGATCGTCCGTGATGACATGTTTAAACACGGGCCTCCAGGAAAATCCATGAAACTGCTGCAGTCCGCCCCCTGCTGGCTCCTTCACCAACACCCTCCATCCTGTCTCTCAGCTCTTAACTTCCTTTATTTCCTTCAGATAAAAATATTGCAGGAGCTCTCTGTCTTTTTTCTCTTTTTTTTCATCTTCCGAGTTTTTTTCTTGACGATGGTGAATGTGCACGTTCATTCATTCTGCAGATTTCTCTCCTTTACCTCCCAGCCCTCTCTGTTTCTGTCCATGTTTCCACCTCCTCCTCCTCCTCCTCCTCCTCTTCTTTCAGCTCTCCTCCTCAGTAATCCTCTATATGACCTCCTCCTGCTGACTTCCTGTCACATGACATCAGGCTGGCTGCGTGGTAAGAGCTGAAAGGTGTGACTTCTACATCTATCAGATACAGTTTTTTCCTGCGGGATGAATTTTCAGTGTCGAAACAACAAGTTCTTTACTGACGTTTGTAAACTGGGAACTGTGAGGTTCAAAATCAGAATATGTTCGAGGGCTGAAGTCACAGAAAAGAAACGACTAAGACACAGTCGCTAAAAATACGATTTTCCAATCATTTTGCCCCTAAATTTGAACGTGTTTCCAGGATCTTCAGACGTTTCTTTACCAGAAGAAGTCAAATGAATGAAGTCGTTACCTCAGGATGAGTAGAGAACTCACAATCATGGGTTCATTATATTTTCCTCTTTTCTGAAGAAAACAAATGTTGTTATTGGATCCAGACTGATCATTATATATATATAATATATTGTATATTGGGATCTGTGTGCAAGATTTGGTTGATAATAAGCAGTGCAGAATGTGTTTGAGAAAACATTACAGAGACGGATTTTTACACTGTAAAATGTCCCACAATTACAGTTTTAATAACAACATTTGATTGACCCTTATCAAAAATGTTGAATGTGTTTATGGTAAAAAGTATATATATATATATATATATACATATACATACATATATATATATGTATATATATCTGTATATATACAGTATAAATACACACATATATATATATAGATATATATATGTGTGTATGTGTATGTATACTATATATATATACTGTATATATATCTGTATATATACAGTATGTATACAGATATATATATATATATATATATTTATACAGTATACATACATACATATATATATCTATATATCTAGATATATAGATATAGATATATAGAAGAAACACTATTGATGCAATTTACCACATCAGGTATATTGGTGATATTAATGACTTGTAACAGAGAGTGCAGATTAGCTGGATTACATGTTATTTTGAGTCACAGACTTTAATTTCATGATTTCAGATTGACAGATGATGTGGCAGCAGAAGCTCCTTGGTTTCCCTCAGCACAATGTGATAGTCCTGTTCATCTAAATAAATTTGTGTTTTTCTTTAGATAACAAGATTGTTAAATTAGTGAGGACATTTTTGTGACTAATGCACAAAGTGCTTTGTAGGAAAGGTATTCCTCCTCCTACATGAGGACTCACAGAGAAAGAAAAACTAACCAATCAAACGTGCTTCTCTCTCCATCAGCGTGTGGAGGAGGCTACGCCGAGCCTGACGTCACCCAGTGCACGCCGCACCAGTGTTTCCACAGCAACGCGCCGCACTACGCTGAGACGGACATCGTGCGGCTGCAGGGCGTCACCGGCAGCAACATGTACGCCGTCCCCGCCCTCACCGTGGACTCGCTCACCAGGAAGGATATCTCTGCCGCCGAGTTCCCGCGGCAACAGCTGATCTTCAGGGAGAAGCTCGGGGAGGGGCAGTTTGGAGAAGTGAGCAGGGGGGCGGGCGGGCGGGGCCACAGCCAATCAGGGAGCACTGGAAATCCTTAAAAGTTTGGAGAATAAAACAAAGTCGGAAATGTTTTTATGCGTGTATTTCATTCACTGGTGCATCAATATCTGAGAATCTGGCTGGGATTTCTTACCTACGTTTCTCCTGCAGGTCCACCTGTGTGAGGCAGAGGGACTCCCAGAATTCCTTGGGGAGGGGTCTCCTCTCCCCGACAGAGATGGGCGTTCGGTACTGGTGGCTGTTAAACAGCTGAGGGCCGACGCCACCAGCCAAGCCAGGTACACCTCGTGTCTGTGTGACAGTGCTTTAAGGTTTAGGTTTAGTTTCTCCAGTGTTGCTCATTAGTAGCTCCACCCTTATTATGAGACACGTAATAAGCTGTGTGACACACATACCGTATCACACAGCTTATTACGTGTCTCATAATAAGGGTGGAGGTGTCGTCCTTGCGATTTGTCGCGATCCTCTTCAATCGCTCTGTGCAAGTGGAGATTTTGACCTCATGGTGGCCCCAGAAGAACGCTCGCGGCACCACAAATATCATAAGGATCAACATCTGGGGACCATGAATACCCACAGACACTGTAATGGAAATATGCTATTAATGAGTAGTTGGCCGTAATATTAGGTTGTGCGGACGCAGTGGTACGGGCTTTAAGTCTGTTTCCTTTTGACTCAGTTTGTAACGACAGTGATTGGGTATTGGACGTGTGGACAGAGGGCTGCAGCTGCTGCTGACGTGCTACTGATATCACACGTTCCCAATTGATTGAACGCGATTTAAACGTTTTGTTAATCCCTGTGAGAGACAGAAGACCGCTGAAAGCCACCTGTCTGTCCATCAGGAACGACTTCCTGAAGGAGATAAAGATCATGTCTCGTCTGAACGACCCCAACATCATCCGGCTGCTGTGCGTGTGTGTGTCGTCCGACCCGCTGTGCATGGTGACCGAATACATGGAGAACGGAGACCTCAACATGTTCCTGTCGCAGCGAGAGATCGAGAGCACGCTGACACACGCCAACAACATCCCTTCAGTCAGGTACATTCTCTCACCTCCTCCGCTGTCACTTGTCCCAACACGTTCTCCACCCTTCCTCCCTCGTCTCTGACCCTCCTGCTTGCTCTTCTCCCTCCCTCCAGCCTGTCCGACCTCCTCCACATGTCGGTGCAGATCTCGTCGGGGATGAAGTATCTGGCGTCTCTGAACTTTGTGCACCGTGACCTGGCCACCAGGAACTGCCTGCTGGACCGCCGCCTCACCATCAAGATCGCCGACTTCGGGATGAGCCGGAACTTGTACAGCAGCGACTACTACCGCATCCAGGGCCGGGCGGTGCTGCCCATACGATGGATGGCCTGGGAGAGCATCCTGCTGGTGAGGGAGGAGAGAGTTTCTACCTGCTTCTTATGATGGTGTTAACCCTTTCATGCACGGTGTCCACTACAGTGCACAGATCTCTGGAAGCCCTTTTGAACCAGCATAGTTATCGGACCATGTCCCAAACAGCAGCTGCTGGATCTCCACAGTATTGTCTACAGTTCCACTTGATTATTATCTTTGCATCTCTTTGTCGTTTGGAGATGTTGTATCATAAATCCAGAATGGCAGAGGGAAGAGGAGACGCACCAAGTAACTCAAGAATAACTGTTGAATCATTTTACTTTCAGAAAATAATAGTTTTCTGTAAAAACAATTCTGTGACTGAAGATACATCCGTGCTCTCCAGTGGACGTTATTCACCAAAGGGTTTAATGTGTCCGTGCACGGCAGTGGACGCCACACATCAACGGTAGAAAGTGATTCAATGGAACTGACTTTATCTTATTTAATATTCTTATGTGTATTCCTATTTCCTCTGAGTAAATGTTTTAAAAACATGTGTTTTCAGACCTACAGTATGTTGAGTTCCTTGAATCACTTGTTATATCATTAATGCACGGCGTCCTCTGCAGTGCACAGATAAGTAACTCCTGAAAAAATAGCATATATTCAAATGAAAAATTATTGAAATGATTTTTTACAAACATTAAATAATAATAACTTAAAATGTATGCATGAAAGAGTTAAAGTAAAACCAAAATCTTGAAACAGCTTCGGAATAACTTTAAACTGAAAAAGATCCATAGTCTGATGGTAACACGCCCTGACCACCAACATTATTGCTGAAAGGTCATTGGGGTTGACAAAACATACATTCTATAACTTGAAAAGCTCCATCACGAGACGTAATAATTTGACTTCTACTGCATTTCCCCTTTGATATGCATGTCACCCCCTGCCTCCTCTTACAGGGTAAGTTCACCACGGCCAGTGACGTGTGGGCGTTTGGCGTCACCCTTTGGGAGATCTTCACTCTGTGTAAGGAGCAGCCTTACAGCCTGCTGTCCGACGAACAGGTCATAGAGAACACTGGCGAGTTCTTCAGGAACCAGGGCAGACAGGTGAGACGAAGCGAAGGACAGAGTTCAGTACATTTCAGACGTGTCATTCATTCCAGGTCAGAGGTCATGTGTTCCGCCGTGCCTGACTTAGGCCACTGTTGGGCCAAACTTTGTTAAAGTTGCTCACCAGTTCACATGTAGCAGGCTGGAGTTCCACCCCAAGGGGGAGCTGTTGAATTATTGTTGTACCAGTTTTATGCTATCCAATCTCACGTACAGCTGTGGTTCCCAACCTGGGGATCACTACCCCCTAAGTGCTCGCAGGATTAATCTGAAGGGCCACTAGATATATGTTGATCTGGTCATAACTCATAAACATATGGTGGAGAACAAGCTTTGTGCCAAATAGGTTGGGAACCACTGACCTACGGGATAGGAATGTAACGGCAGCAGCAGTTTGGACCCTTTCAGCATTTCTAGATCTCTAAAAGGTCCATCTATTATCATTAGAAAATGTGTCTTTTTTTTTTTTGACTACGTTAATACACCTGAGGAATGCTTTTCTCCGGTTCTTTTTATAACGCTCTCCCTGTATTTACCGACCAGATCTTCCTCTACGGCCCTCCACTCTGTCCACCTTCGCTCTTCGAGCTGATGATGTGTTGTTGGAGTCGCGACATACCCGACCGACCCACCTTCGAGGGACTTTACCAAGCCCTGAGGCCTCATGTCAACCAGTGAGCCGAGGCTGCCGGGATGTACCACTCTGTGGGTTTTGTCCAATCTCTGGGCTCCTGTAAGACAACGGACTGACACTAGAAGACAGACGACTGGAATTGTACTACAAGACTAAGTCGCTCTCTGAGGGAATAAAGAAACGTGCAGAACTGTGGTCCGAAGGTGGGTTTGCTTTGTGGTCACAGCAGCACTCTATTCTGAGAGACAAAATGGAGGTGGAAGGAGCCAAAGCTGGTCAACTCAGAGGAGATCCAAACCTTACAGTTGTTAGTAAACAAAGATTTCTAAGCTTTTTAAAGATTTCTATAATTGCTGATTTGACAGTTTCATCCATCTCCTTAAATCCATCCCTTTGACCAAAACGTCTTGTCGGACCTTTTGACATTTTATTTTTCATGTTGTTATGGTGCCAAAGGCACCATAAACTTTATTTTTCCTCTTTTCTGTGACTTTTACAGATGCCAACAACTGGACAGACTTTTCAGTCTTGGTAATTTCTCCTGTCCCTGTGGTTTTTATTATTATTGTAAAGCACTGTCTGTGTCTCTCAGTTATTCATGTTCATTTAACCCACACTGGAGCTAGGGTTAGGTTCAAATTGTAGTGTAGATTATTTTTTAGATTTTTATTCTATTTTATTTGAATTGTTTTGCAGTATTTCACTCTTCTTTGGTCTTTTTTTTTTTTTTTGTGGATATGAATGTTGTTTAGCTGAGGTTCACGTCACGATGCCAAGAGGCTGCGTCGATACCTGTGTGGTTCAAAGAGTGAGAGTCGGTCGGTGGGTAACTGCGTAACTGTAAACAAGAGGCACATTGAAACCAAATAATGAAATGTGTTGTGCCTTTTTTGGTCGCCAAAGAGAAATAAAGAGTGTAAGTGATAAAAAATAATATCGTGATAATACATTTGTAAAGGAAAAAGTCATCGTTGCCATTTGTGGTGGACGCTTTTATTCAGAGTGCCTTGCATTTGTAGCGGCAACAGTGGAAACTAAGCCAACATTAACAACACGGGTACTGATGGCTGGGACAGTATCTAATGGCCCAGCCCAGAGACCTGTTGGTGTATGGATTAGCCAGCTAACACTAGAGCAGGATTTACACATTTTAAGTTCGTACTTTCATCACTGGAATTGAAGAACTTTAAAAAAAATGACAAACTGGGAGAGAGATGTTGCCTTATATGCGCCGTTGCTGTTAGCTGACCGAACAAAGCTAGCAAGTTGTTGTGTTGTAGCTACACCCAGTTTTTGGTCACTCACTCGTCTCGAGGAACCGATGCGCTTACATTTCACGAAACATTTCAATCCATACTGGGAGGCGCACGCGCGCTGTGGTTCTTTACGCTTCAAGTCTATCTTTGTCGCGTTCAGTCAGCGTAACCTGCGCGGACAGCTGCTCAAATCACACAAATGGGCAGAGTCAGTGGGGGTTCCCAGTTAGTACTGAAGACAGTGGAGACACTATAGCCCTGTTGGGAGAGTAGCACAACCTCTGCTGATTTACTTTCTAAAGAGCTCGCTACTTCTCCGGGGTTGACTGAAGTTTAAAAGATACATGCTAGTTAACTGCCTTCTTTTCTTGCTGTCTTACTAACTAACTAACTAACTAACAAACTAACTAACTAGCAAAGTTCTCATCAAGTAAGCCAGGTTGTGTTCAAACCAGGTTTGGCTTCATTTGAAAAACTGTGGAGACGTTAGTCACTTCACTTCACCAGATGTGTTTCGTCTTGTCTTTGCGTAGTTGGACAGTGCTACGGTTGGACTAGCTCTGGTATGATTTCAAAGACACGCTGTAGCAGCTGAGCCAATCAGACCCGATCAAGGTATAATTTCAGTGGGTGGAGACGAGACACGACGTGTGCATTTTTGGCCGAACGTAGCAGAACTACTGTGTTAGAAAGGGGGACCCTCTGAGCTGAGGGCCAATCACCGCTAGAGACCGAGGGAGACGGACAGATGGGAGTCCCTCTCACTGCATCAACCGGCCAATCACTGCAGCCAATCCTAATGCCCTGCGGAGGATTAATTTCAGAACGCATAGATTCCTTTTTTTCTGAAATGAGAGGGTGAAAGTAATTGCCTTTTTATAAATTCAATACAGATTTTTTACCCCATAGCATTCGAAAGAGTTAATGCAGGACAGATGCAGCAAAAAACACAATGAATACAGTTCTGTGGACTTTACAGTTTGTATTTTCTGAAGTAAACTATGGGAAGGTGGATGTGGAGAAGGCATGTGCTGCATCATTTAATATTTAGCTGGTAGAAGTAAAGGTGAAGGTGATTGGTCTCAACTGCGACTGGATTAACGGAGGTGTTATAAGGCTTAAGCCTAATCATTGTCAACATTATTATGTGATGTGTGAAAGTGTTAAAGGCCATTTTCACTTTTAACATTTCATAATTCTTTCGTCCCAGTATGTTTATGTTGTAGTCACTTAGTTGGTGTTACATGTGTGCAGTATTTTGAATCCTCCCTTAGAAACAAATTGTTCAAAATGTCAAATGTAAATCAACATCACCGTCACAGGAGAGAAGGAGGAAGACCAACTATGTTAAGTTTGAGTGCATCTTTCAGTGTTTTTGTTGTTACAGTAGTGTTTTTTAAAAATGTTTTATATCTGTACTGTATCTCACTTCTATGAGTGTGTGTGTGTGTATGTGTTTAAGAGAAAATGAGTTTTGGGATCGAGTGTTTGTGACATTCCTTTGCGCACCGCGAGCTAGTTGGGATTAAAGTGGTTAACCAGAGCTGCTCTGTTGTGTCAAAGGATGCGGTTTAATGAGGGCAAAGAGATTTTACTTTTTTTTCTTTCTTTTTTTAAAGCAAAAGGACAGTAAGTAAGGAAACCACTAAACTCAATCTCCCAGAGTCCTTTGCTACAGTGAGCCTGTGTACTTTGTCCTGGTTCCATTAGAGAGATAGTCTTTTAGTGTGATAGTGTACAGTACAAGTGATCTATAATATCTCAGTGTGTGAATGCAGATTATGTGTGATAATTGTTATTGATAATTGATTATCTATCAGAATTTACAGTAGCCGATTTCTCTGATTATTTCTATTCTGGGAAGGTGTTGGGTTTTTTTCTTCTTTTTTTTTTTCCAAAAGGAATTTGATGTCCTGCTTCAGACATGTATTGTACATAGGCTAGTAGCTGTGTATATTAATATATCGGGAGGTGGGAACTTCGTGTTCTGTCATCCCAAGTCCTTTTCACTCTGTACCCTCTCATGTCTCCGTTTGTTTTTCCTATAATAAACTGTCAAATTTGTCAAACAGAAGAGTAGAGACTGTGTCTGAATTTACCTTTGACTCGGGGGACTTCAATCCCCTGAAGCCCAGGGGTCCCCAACCACCGGCTGTGCATCATTCGGTACTGGGCCGTGGATCATTCGGTATCGGGCCGCACAGAAAGAATAAAACGTTTTTGTTTTGTTTTTGTGTGTGTTGGTAATATTTATTGTAAACATTTTTATGTATTATATTATATATCTTACAATGTAATAATAATAGAAATAAAGTGCATAATATAAAATGGAATAATTACATTCACATTATATATGTAATAATGAAATGATACGTTTTGCACTTTATTGTGTGTTTTGTTATGACCATAGATGCTGCAAACTACAGATTTGACTGATTAGCTGGATTATTCCTCCATGATGATTTGTCATATTTGACACACTCAGAATTGAAATAAAGTACATTTTTGTGAAACTAATAACACACTCTGCGAGTCACATATTGGCCAAGTACCACAAACAAACGACAACATGTTAGAATTGGACTTCTTAAGTATGACTTGATGAGTCATGTGTTTAGTCTGATGGATTAGATCCCCAAACTAGTGGAGGAAATGCTGGACGTAAATCATCCTTGACGTTCTCTTTTTTTTCATCATCTTTTCATTGTGAGTATAAAAACTGACTTCCTTCTTATTCCAGCTGTTTTCACTCCCGTCAATACAGTCCAGAGGAAAGAATCAGTGCCTTGTACAAAATGCACACTCGGTGGCTGTTCATGCGCTGGATATGAGCAGAGAGACAGAAACCTTTTCCCAAAACTCTAAATCCTGGAGAGAACTTCCACCAGAAACACCTCGAACAGACGACAGAACCTCAAGCGCTTTTGAGGAGATACCACGTCCATTTTCAAAACTAAACGGGAACGAGCTGTGGCGTCATTGAAACCAACAATAACTTCCTGGCCTGACTTAATAGTGTTTGTGGAAGATTTTCTTCATCTCTGTTACAGTTTTTAGATGAAATAATGATTGAAAGTCTGCACGTAGGCGTAGATGACCATCTCATTCGTCTTGGGGTTGCTTTTGTTATCTGAAGGAATAATATTTTGTCTCGCAAAGAGATGCTGGGACTGCAAATTTCCGCAAAGGCCAGAAACGCAAAACACGTTTCTGGAACATTGAACCATTTGCACCGGAGTTTGATTAAGTGATGCAATTTTTACATGTGGTGGGTTGAACAACCGAACACGATTTTCATAGCTATTGTAATCAGCGTCCCCCCCCCCCCCCCCCGAAAAACACATTACCCAGCATGCATCGCATGTTGTGTCATAGCGATTGTGGACAGAGAAAAAGAAGAAAAAAAAAAGTCGATAAGCAGCAGATGCTTCAGCAGAAAACAGTCGTTGAGTTTCAGCGGAGAGCATTTGACCACGATCTCAAGACGTCTATTACCAACGCTGAGGGAGTTCTATAGAAGTCTATAAGACTACCCTGCAAGTTGAAAATTGGCGCTAAAGGGCGCTAAATTGGAAAGTGTGACGAGTTGGGAGAGAGAACGCGTTGATACAGTATATACACTGCAGGCACCTCACGTGGGGTTTTGTGCTAATCTAACGTTAGCATATTTCTAGTGTCCGGTGTATTTGAATGGTAAACAGCAGGACGTCCATACATCATAACATTACTTATATCCAGAATAAGATGTCTTCTTAGCCGCAGTTGTGTGTGTGTGTGTGTGTCGTGTATTATCATTATATCCGAGTCACACAGCGAATAGATAAAGGCTCAAAAGTGACATGGGAAATAAATAAATGAGTGATCATGATTAAAACATTAACTAAACCAAAAAGAAGAAATAAGGGGCATTAAATGATACTTAATTTATAAAGTATATTGTATTTTTCATTATTTATCGATATATATATATTCCCACATTGATGTATTTATTCATACATTTATTTCTCCATTCAAATATTAGTCTACTGTGCAGACCTTGTACATTCATCTGCCACTCATCACATGTCACCATATTGCAGTCTTGGGGTGTTGAGTAATTGGGAGTATCGCCGCTTTACTTGAATATTTCCTCTTTATTCTACTTATACTTCTACTCCACGACATTTCAAGGGCAAATCGTGTACTTTCTACTTTTTACTTTTGACACTTCAGATGAGTAAAGGATCAAAATACTTTTCCCGCCACTGCCCTTTTGACATTATTCAGATGTATCTTTTTGTGAGCATTTTTACATCAATGAGTGTAAAGTGTTGTGGAGCACACACACACACACACACACACACACACACACCTGCAGGCGGAGACAGAGACCAGAGGACGGATATGACGAAACCTGTCGTGTGTGATGTGATCGATCACAATTTGACACAAAGATTATTTTGTTATTATTTTGCGCCTGAACTTCTGACTAATTTGGACTCCTGCCTGTCTGCCAATAAATCACTGATCTTATCCTGTCTATCTGCTCAGTCTGCATTCAGGGTCCTTCCCTTGTTGCCACTCTCCCTCACCGTTGTGACTATTTTAGATCATTGTTTTGGTTTGGCCACCAAACTTCACTTTCCTCAACCTCGCCTCCAGTTGCTTATAGCTCTGGTAAGCTCCTGCTCAGGACAGCAGGGGGACAAGGTTCACAGGGCGAGGCATTTAAATACACAACCCACAGCAATTTGGGGGAATTCTTTACCTTTGCTGCTGATTATTTCTGACACTTGTCTCAGTAGTTGGTTGAGAGTTATAAGGAGAGTGAATATTGGACTTACATTCAGGTCACCAGCATCACAGCTTGAATAAATGCCCACAGGTGACCGTGCTTTTGTGGTTGTCGCTGCTAAACTTCTAAACAGCCTTCCCCGCCATTAAGCGGCTGCTGAAAACTCATTTCTGTAGGTTAACCTTTTTACAAATACTCGCTGTATGCATTTAGCTTTCTTTATTTTGGTTGTGTGCTTTAATTGGTGTCTATGCAGAGAGACACGGAAGCTGTTTCTGGAGAATCCAGCCAGTAGGGGGGGCTGACCTCGTACATCTGTGGCAGCTGACACATGTCACACACAGGCGCAATCACTGCAGTCTGTGTGTGTGTGTGTGTGTCTGGCAGCTGCACCATGACCGTTGGAGCGCTAAAGGTCAAGCATCACTGCTGCCTGGGAGGACATTCATGATATTCGGGAGGGGGAATGGTGCGTCCATGCTGCCTGGGAGGTGGAAGGCTGCATCACCGCTGTGTGCACTGGTGTCACACACGGCTTCTTGGCCTGTTGAGTTTCCTCTTCAGGCGTGGATGCAGACGCTGTAACAAAAAGACAAACGGATCAGTCTTCTAAAACTTTAAACACTTTGAAAACAAGTTGTTGCTTCTTAAAGCTGAACTACTTAAAACAACTTTTGTAAGAAGTAATGTAATTTAAGAATCTGTGATCTAATCTGGTCAAACATGGTCCGGTGTGTCACATCTCTCCTTGTTTTCATCCCATTTCACATGGAAACATCATCTTACGTTCAACTCTGGTGGCTGCCTCGCTCCTCTGCCTCGTCCTCTTTTTGCCCTGCACAAAACAACAAAAACAAATGAGACTTTCCGTCCGACATCAGCTGCTAAAATGTCTCTGCAGAGTTTCATGAGCTCTGGTGTCGTGATAGAAACATGTAGGAGTTGTACACTTACATAGTTGTCTTTGGAGGACCATTTGGGGTGTTGCTCGGCGTGGAGGCGGCTTTCTGCTTCAGCCTGGCGGTAATATTTCTCCCGCTCCTCTGTTGTCAGTGACGTCCACTGTGGACGGACAACAACACACTGTTAGCACTCACACACGCACACAACAAAAACACGAGCATAACAACAGATCAACAGACACGATGCTCAAAATCGGTTTGTTCTCTGGTAACGGGACAACAAAGAAAAGGCACAAATCACTGTAAAGATGTGAAGGTTTACAGTTAGAAGACTTTTCACAAGCGTGCCTGTTGAAAACTAATTTTTACTAAACTTTGATTGTGCCTCGAACATACCGAGAAAACACACTTACCCTCTGTCCCAGGACTGTGTTTACAGCCGCACTCCCTTTGCATTCAGAGTGTACGTCGGCCACAACATTTGCCCTCTGCTCCTTCATGAAGAGCATGAAGGCATTCGGAGGCTTCTTTATGTAGGGCCGGTCGTCCTCCCGCTGCCTTAAACGCTTTCTCTTTCTATGGGAAAACAGAGTAAGAGCTCATGTTAGCACTGTGTAAAGATTGTGAGGAAAAAAGTATTTTAGAAAGAAACTCAACATAACAATCGACAATATGGGGCAAATGTGCTGCGTTATTAAAATTAATAGGCAAATTATGATAATATTCATGTAGGCATTAAGATTATTCTGATTTGATCATGAGTCTGGCTTATTCAGGGCCGCAGGTTTTTTTTGAGAAAAAAAAAGAAAAGTAGATTTTGACCAAAACTGCAAACTTACTTTGAGTTGTAGCTACTCAGTATAGCAGCAACCGGGACGGGAGGAGCGAGATCTGCGTTCATGACCTCGTACACCGTCTGTCCATTCCTACACAGACAGAGAGACAGATACACACCTTAGATGATAGAAAGAGTGCGTGTGACGATACAAGCAGAAGCTCGATGGCACTGTGTGTTTTTTCTTTACATTTTTGTGTGTGTTACTTACAGAATTCCAACAACGCGCAGGTTCATCCCGTCAAGGAAACTGTTCCCTGGCATAGAGTTGTCCTGGAGACAAAAAAACACAGAGAAGAAGTGATGAGACAAGTGTCAGGATTTCCCCTTTTCTTGAAATGATAATGACTGAATGACATCTGTGTGTAACCGGGTCTTACTGGCTGTGGAGCAGCAGAGAGGTTGAAGGCTGCAGCCGTCGGGACGTTGCCTCCAGTCCAATGATACGGCTGGTACTGAGGAGAGATAACACACACTTTTTATAAACCGACACTCATCTTTCAAGCACGCAACAACACAATCTTTACTGTAAACTGACACAGAACACACACAAACACAAAACTGGAAATGTGTTTTTAGAATTTCCCCATGAAAAAGCCATGTGATTAAAGGCTTTTTAACTTTCTTCTGTTTGGAACCTAAATGTGTATTTTAAATGTTTTCTTTTTACTAGTCTGAAAGACGATGTTATGGAAGCAAAATGTCCCACACTCTCATAACTGATCTGTGCACCAAAAAACTCTGCTTAACGGCTTCACTACACTGAGCTCTCTTGAATTATTACTTTTGAATCATGACTAATTGACTAATTGGAAGTTATTGATTTTATGGATCAGCAGCCTCACAGTGAACACATGTGAAGGGACAACAGAGTGAGCTTACATGGGCATCATATTGTCCACAATGACTTCCTGCTGGCTGAGAGTAGTAGTTGAGTTCCAGCCCAGCAGGAGCAGGAACACAAGTACAAACAGGAGCAGGAGCAGGAGCAGGAGCAGGAGCAGGAGCAGGAGCAGGAGC